>JANHAO010000223.1:0-47039 GCA_026873985.1 Saraca asoca
GTATTCGAGGTGAGTGAGTACACCTCCTCACATACTCAATTTTCCTATAATATTTTGATATGGTACCTATATATAATTTGTTGGAATTTGTAGAAAAGTGTGTTGTTATGTTAAAGTTGAGATATTGTTATACCTACATAACTGAAATTACTTATAACATGTTCATCATATCAATTGTAGTAAAAAGATAAGAAACTTTTGATTTAACGTTTTAATGAAAAGGCTTACCCAAAAAATGAATTTTTGATGCATTATGATATAATAAAAATTAAATTTTTTTTAAATGTGCTGATTGTTGGATTTTAATGGGAAATTAGAAATCCTGAGATCTTAGAGGACTCATTGGGAACTCATGAGTGTACTCGTGTGAGTGTGAGTGTTGGAGGAATAAGGTGGGATAGGGATGATATAGCATGAGGACCCAGTGAATATGTGGGATGGGTCATGCAGCATGAGGACCTGGCGGTTGTTCTAGAAGTGTCATGCTCCTGTCAGTTAGTACTATGATGGTTCCCTTTGGAGCTATCCTTGGGATTTCAGTAAATGACTGTAATGCATGTATTGTTGTGTTTCAGATTTTGTTATTAATTATTGTAATGTTATGTTACATGAACATGCCTCATTGTATTTTTCTTCTGTCCGATGCTATTAACTTCACATTGATGTTCCAAATTTTGAAAATTTATTAAAGAGTTGTTCATAGATGCGGGTAAGCACAAATATTATTTTGTATCATAGTTATGTTACTGGGAGAGTGAGTGTGAGAAGAGCTAACTTACTCACTGAGTTTCTATGAAACTCACATCTTCTAATTCTATGTTTTTTTGAGACTCAAGATCCACCTACAATTCCCGATATCCACACTAGTACTAGTTCAGCCCAGTGACTGTGTGGGCTCACTAGCGGAGATAAAGGTATATATTAGTGGTCATATGCCTATCGTTAGGTTGTTTTGCATGTGTTTGTTTTTTTTTGTTTCTTTTGTTGGCTGCCCAGTAGGTTTCGTGATGTCTAGACTGGGCCACTATTTATGTTAGACTTGATATTTATGAATTGATGTCAGAATCTCATGAGTTATGTGTGGTCAGGCTTGTGGGAGACTCCCTATGGGAGGTCTCCTACGCTGGTCACGTGCCCAGAGTTGGGGTGTGACAAAATTATTTCTTAGGGCCTTTGGTCTCACATCCCTAAATTTATGGAAATGTGATTGGTTTAGGTTACTAGTATAATAACCTAAGAACCCTAAGCTTGACATGCATACCTAGATAAGTTTCAAATCAAATCTTTATAATGAAATAAGAAATCCAAAATCCAAGTAAAATCATAATAGTAAAAGTTTGCACATGGTATTTAAAAAAAAAAAAGATAACAAAAGCAAATAAAACCTTTTAAACTAAAAATAAGGCTTAAATATCAAGACAACTACTTTGGGTAAGCCTAGATGGACACACTAAGTATCATTGACATAACATCCACATGTGGAAATCCTAACCTCAAATCAAGAGGTAGGAGGTAGCCTTATAAGAGAAAGGGTTATAGGAGCATATGAATCTAAAGGAGATAAAAGAAGGGTGAATTTACCAACTTAATTAGAGGAAATCACCACTCTTAACCTTATAGGTGGAAAAGCCATTTAAATCATACATTTAATGTAATATCATCCCTAAGTTTATATTCATAGATGTACATGAATAAAATCATATCTCCATCATGCACATTCATAAACATGTATAAGTTAAGGTTACATATGTATCTTGTCCATAGCATAACTTACATATTATGTCCTTAGCAAAACTTGCGTATCTTATCTATCTCAAAGCATACATGTCTTATTCATAGCATGACATACATACACTCATCTATAGCATAACATACACATCTTATTCATATGTACAAAAAAGGTTTAAGTTGAAAGTGAATCTTCTTTTAAATAGGAGATTACATAGGAGAAATGGATTAAGGTAGTACCTGCATGTTGGTCATCTTGCCTTGCTAATGAGGTGGCCTATCTTTAAAGGGATCTAGCAATGGTGGCCTAGCCTCTATCATGTTTGGGATCTCTCTAAAGATCTTTCTTTTGTCATTATGAATGGCTCAGCCTATAGGTAGCTTGTCCTACTAATAAAATTTTATTGTTCCCTATGTGCACCTAGACCATCGCCCTGCTAATAGTTACTAGATTCTAATATGAAACTCCCCAATACAAAACATATATAATGAAGCTCTTGGTAAGTACTAGGGATTGCTTTTAATTTATAAAAAGGTTAATGCTAATACCTACACTCAAATTGTAGATAAAGAAAGAATGAGTTCTTGGAAGGCTATCTTTCTCTTTGATAGTTATCTTACATTGACTAAATTAGTGCTAGAAGCTCTTTTGATCTATATTGTTCAAATGGCTACGATCCAAACTAAATTATTTAACGACATGGAGAAAAAAAAAGTAAAGCTTTCTTGTGGGGTTCTATGGGTTCAAAAAAGTAAAGTTTTCTTCATATTGTGAAAAGAGATGTGGTTTGCAAATGTCAATAAGGCTTTAGGTGGTGTAAGATTACATTATCTAAGGTCCATTAATGTTGCTTTCATGACAAAGATTGGTTAGGGTGTGATTAAGAAGAAAGATGTTATTTGGGTGAGATGTCTCAAGTGTAAGTAAGGTTGCAGAGGAGATGATTTGTCAAAGTTTAGATCCAAAAGTCAAAGTTCAATTTATAAAAAGGCGTGCAAAGGATTTGGCCCTATTTAAAAATGGATTGGCTTGGAATATTAGGGAAGGTGAGTTTAAGTTTCTAGAATAATACTTGGATGAAGAATTTAAATAAATTAAGTTTTTGTGCTCTCTATCCAAAATAGAATTGAAAAAGTTAGAATTATATCTCTCCATTAACTTTTGTAATTGGATTGCAACCTTGTCGCCATTGGACGATGTTATGGGAGTGATGTAATTCATTGGAATCTTTCAAGCGATGGGTAATTTGCATCAAATCAGTCTATAACTCTCTAGAAAAAATTTGTAATAATCAATAAAACTCATGTAAAAGAGTTTAAAGTTGGAAGACCCGAGAGGCATAAAATAATTTTATAGTTATGTGTGCATGATTGCTTACATACAAACTATAGGTGTCAAAAATTGCATCTTACGACTAATGTGGTTTGTCCACTGTGCCATCCCCACTTAGAATTGATGATGCATGCATTTTGGGATTATAGATATGTTTTTAATGCTTGTGCTTGATCAATCTAAAACACTGGCAATTATTTTTCTCCATGGATTATACAAATTGGATTAGAGAGAATATGCTTGCTAAGTTTGGTGTTGATATTGGTATGAATTGAAACTCGATTTTTGGTGTGGCTATTTATATTCTGAGGAATAAAGAGTTTTTAATGACCATGATTCTGTTAGAGATGGTGCTTTTATGAGTATTATTGCTACGATTCTAGAAATTTCAAGAAAGAAGTGTGATTTGAATTAGAGCAATAAAGATCATGTTTCAAAAAGAGGAAATAATGATTAGTTAGGAAACTCCTCCAAAAGGTTGGTTCAAAGTTAATGTTGATGGTTTTTTTCAAAATCCAAATGAAAGGGCTTGCTATGATGGCTTATTGATAGATGACAATGGCAGTTATTTAGATAACTTCACCACTAATATTGGTGTATTCTCAATTATTGAAGTAGAGATGTGGGGAATTTATCTTGGCCCCCACTTGACTTGGGAAGCTAGTATCTAAAAGATTATGATTGAATTTGGCTCCATGAAGGCTATCTCTTTATTGAAGAATAATATTTTTTAGCTTCATTTACATTGTAGCTTGATTGAAGTTATGAACAATTTCAAAAATAAAGAGTAGTTGATTAGGATTCAACATACTCTAGGGCCTCGTTTGGCACCGTATAAGGCTTGATAGTATTGGATAAACATTTTAGTATTGGATAAACTATATAATAAGGATTTATATTATATTTGAGGCTTTCAAATGAGTTTTATAGCTTGTCCAGAAATCTCCTCTTATACATCAAATTCTATATAAAACTAACCATTCTAAGGGAGAGAGGATAAGGACTGATGGGATAGTATTAAAATAAATTCTAAATTATTAAAATTAAAAATAATTCTTTTAAAGCCTCATGTCTCTTTCTTATTAAGATAAATCCTAAATTATTAAAATTAAAAGAATTCTTTATGTCCTCTCTCTCTTTATAATTTTCTCTTAAGACTTTATACTTGGCATTTATTGAATTTCATATGCTTGAATTGATTTATTATAAATTTTTTAGTATTGCATTATACATACATACACACATGCATATATGTGTGTGTATATATTGATGAAACATATTACAATATTTTATTATCATAATGTACATCTTTAATTTATATTATCATATTTTTTAAGAAAAATATTAACTATTGTAGGGCATTTTGGTATAACTATATGCACCAAAATTCATTTAGGACAAATTTATTGACTCTTTATATCTAAAAGTATTTTTGTCAAATTAATTATTTCTTAAACATATACATTCTTATATAACATGATAACAAACAAAAGATATAATTTTATATAAACTTTTATCTTATACAGTAACAGATTAAACGTAGTATAGTACACTACCTTATCCTATACATATACTATATAATGATCCTTATACTATACCATACAGTATGCCAAACGAGGCCTAAGAGTATCTAATAAGGCTATTGACTTCCACCCAAGATTAGACATAATTTAGTAGTGAGTTTTCATGCTTTCATGAGCTCTCCTTCTTGTCTAGGTTAGATCTTTCTAGATGATTAGGTTGGGATAGTATTTCCTAGAATGTGTTTTTTTAGTTTTTTCCTATAGCTTTCCCCTTGTTTTTTGCTAACCTGGAATATCAAATACTAATAATCTATTATGATACTAAAATATCATTTTTACTATTTTTATTTTGTCATTTTTTCTTGACTCTTTTGTAATCAAAACAATAAGTTAACTATATATATATATATATATATTAGTGATGAGAGACTTAAGTAATATAGTAAGGTTTTTAGGTTCTAATTTCCTTATCATCACTATAAAAAAAATTGAAAAAATACGCATGAGTGACCTACTTAAACATGTGAACCCATCCAATGTATTTATACAACTAACCATAATGCATATGCCTACAACATGATCCGAAGTTGTTGTCCAAGCTTTAGTGCACATAACACAAATACTATTAGAAAGAGGACCATTATCTCTGTAAATTAATACAGAATCTACTACTATTGTATCTGAAAAATGTTAATTTAACTATGAATTCAAATGACTCAATGAGTAAACACTAACCCTATCATAAGGGTAACTTAAACACTAGCCCTAACAAGAAATTCTCTAATGTCACAAATTTTATCATCTACTTTAGTGCAATTGTTCCAAGTCCAAAATAATCATATACAATTAAAATTGGACAAACTACTTTATGTTCAAAAAATTCACAAATGCATAGTTCAAGAAAAAATTAAATTTATTACAAAATTGATTTGAATTCCAAAATTATAAATGAATAGAAGTCACGACTTGGTTCTAGAGCTTGTGATTAGCCTAGAAACCACTAAGCTAGTTAAATGATACCCTTCAGTCGGTTAACTGATCAACCCACATTCAAAATCTGACCCAATTGACATCTTTGTGGCCCACTTCTAGGCCCAGTTAAAACTAGATTAGCCAGATATATTCTCTCCTTTTTAAAGACAATTTGTCCTCGAATCATTCTTGTTTGTGACATGGCCCTATTCACCCTTTTACTACCACTTTTTACCACTTTTGATTAATCAGTTCCTTGTGTATGGCAAGACTTACATTTTCAAATGCTTTAACCGGTCTTTGCATTCTTGAATGCTATAATTAGCCATTGTGTATTTCCCTTTTGCATTGACTATATGGTTCCAGCATAACACATGTTCATTGTTCATAGGTGCCTTAATATTCTCCTATGACTTCACTAACTTTTCTTGTTTGCTTCTTTTCTAACTTATGTTGTTTCTCCACTTGTTCATTGTCCTTTCTTCTATATAGTTTTATTTCACATGCCATTGTCCTTTATTTCCAGGTTTTCTTGTACATTTACTCCATTCGCTAATTAATAGTGACTTTGATGTGTCCATTTGTTAATTAATCCAAAGCAACAATACCTTTGTAAATCTCTATTCTATGTTTTGTTATCTTACATATCCCCTATTTTCCTTATTACATCATGCGTTTATATCAAACTTTATTTTTTTAACTCAAGTGTATGGAGCCAGTCCATTGTGACTTTGTGATTAAAACCTCCATCTCACTTCTTCTTTGCCTTTTTCATGTCGGGATACATAATTTACAAACAAAAACAATTTTTATAGAAATCCTATGCCTCTTTAATGGCTTACAAATCAATTTAGATCAACTAAATCAAGGAACCATAAAATTAACAACCAATACCATTAACAAATATTAAACCATACAAAACAATCATAATATCACATATTATGCAATTAGGCCATTTACATCATGTACAACTGAGAGCACCATAATCAAAAGGTAATTATATTGAAATGACATAATCTAATATTGCTTTCATACCAATTGTTGTAAAAAAAGGAAAAACTATGGCCAGTAGATTTTAAATTTTCAAAAAACAGTTTCCTAAATCTTTTAGATATGTTATTTTAATATAATAGTGCATTGTAATTTTACCTTACAAGTCATTAAGATCGACGGATCAATCTTCACCTTTTGACAACCACAAATTTCTAAGTTATGTCCTTAGCATCAAAAGGTCCAACAAGTAAGTGTTGGCTAGATGTTTTTTGCAAACCATAGCTTTATGGTAATCACTATATCATTTTATTAATTCTCAACACATGAGTAAGATGATCTCTTTGTTTCTTTCACAAAGAATAACTCACTTGAAATAGGAGATGGAAGTAGATCAAGAAAAATAATATCTGCATAAAGTTTTACAAGCCTTGACACACGTAGAACACTAGATCAAGTGTCTAGAGAGTTTATCCAACCTTTCTTCTATGCTATAGTGGAATATATTAAGAGAGGAGGCTAGGGTTTCATAAACACTTGTTTGGCTGAAATTCACAAGAAATGAGGCTACCAATTTTCTTTTATGTAAATTAAGATTCCTCTTCTATCTATCTCTGAATATCTAATATTTAAAAGATAAATTAGAGTCCTTAGGCTGAAATTGCCTCCATTAATATCTCATCAATTTTTATTTTATTTAAATTAAAATTTCCTTTCCATTTACCTCTTTAGTATTTGATATTTAAAAAATAAATTATAGTTCTTTCAATTTCAAAAAACAAAAACATAGGAATCTCCTATTATCATGCAAACCTATTTTAATTATCAAATAATTAAAACAATTTGAGATATGAATTAATTTTTTTAAGAAAATATTTCTTAAATAAATTAAATTAAATATTTACAAATAAATATACATTATACATGAAATTCACATTGGAATTTTCATTTATTTTATAAATTAATTATATAAAAATTATTCAATTTTATCACTTCATAATGGGGTTATGTTTGCAAGCCATGATACTAGACTTGCATAAACAATCACATTGATTTCAAGCCTAAGCCCAAGTTCTGTGTGTATAATCCAATGATGTGATTTGGAATAACCTAGGACTTAATGGACCTATAATTCTAAACTCCAATAAAATGAAAATAATTAATAAAAATCCTTTTATCATTCTTCTCAATTTATTAACTTTGTGATTAATCCATTATAAACCTAGTGTTGTACTATTAGAAATATCAATATAACTTATGTTATATATAAACTAATTTGTAGTGTCCATACTTGATAAATACATGTGGTGTGAGATTCTACTAGTCGTTCATAACCAAAGTTTGTTCATAGTCTGTACACCTTTATAATTACAACTTTATCCTTGACTTTTGTGGACCCTCTAATGGACATTTAATTTATACAAGTATAAATTGATATTCTCATAACCCTTATTGGCATTAAATGCTCTTTGTCCAAGACCTAGATTAGTAATCAAGAGAATCACTTATCTTATTTCTTTGAGAGAGGGAGTAGATTCCATATCTATGATTAACATTCCTAGCCACCTATCCCTAAATTAACAAGTTATTAGCCTAGTATATAGTATAATCTTCACCATATATATCAAAGGATACAACACTAGGAGCAGAGTGCTATAGGTCAAAAAAGTGACACGAGGGGCCGTTTCTTGAATCCTAATGGTTTGACACTTGATATTGCACTAAAAGCAAAGTGTCATGGGTCAAAAGTGACACATGGGCTATCTCTTGAATCCTAATGATACGGTATTTGATACCTCACTAGAAGTAAAGCTTAAAAAAGTGACATATGGGTAACCTCTTAAATCCTAGTGATATAGTATTTAATATTGGGGTCTTGGATTTGACCTTGACTTCCCAAAAAGGATTTTACCCTTACTATATTTATTCACTAAATCAAAGATTTGACCTTGGTACAACCCTAGACTTGATTATATCCTAGTTGGCTCTTTTGCACACCTTCCTCTTTTTTAGTTTTTGCTATATATATATATTAAAGATATGGGGTTTTAAAGGACATACAAATTGGTTTAGAAATCTTAATTTGGAAAGTGATACAATTTTATATGAGTAAGTGTATTTTTTAGAATATTTGCTAAGTATTTCTTGACTAATTGTTATCTTATTTTATGGCATTCACTTATTTATTTTCACTTATCTAAAATAATTAATTATGTATTGTTAAAAGATGTAATTTCTTAAAGCTTAGATAAACTGGTTTAGAAATTTTGTTTTGTGAAGTCTAGTGATTTTATATGAGGACAAGTATTTCAAGAATATGTGATAGATTTTTTCATACTAGTAAATTATTTTATGTTATTCTATTCTATTTATTTAAATAATTTTGCTTATTTAAGATGACAGGCTATATCTTATTACAAAAAGAGAAGTTTTTGGAGCTTTGTGTGTGTGTGTTCTTGATCATTTTTTAATATAACAAATGAGATACTAAGTCTCATTTTGAAAATGGGTGTGCACCCTTATTGATTGTTATTACCATATGCAAGCAAAGTGGGATAATTTGTTAAAATTGGTAGACTCAGCCACTATCATGGGATGACACTTCTTAAGGTCTAGGAAGTCCCTGATTCCTACATCTTTAAGACTTTTTTTGTAGAAGGCGCCTTATAAAAATCCTAAAGGAATAACTCCAATGTCTCTAAAGGATCTCTGGGTCTCATGCTATCAATCTTGGCCATATACCACTATAGTATTACCTCATCCAACAAAAAGCTTGAAAATTCAAAATATCTCTCTTGAGAACAACCTAGCACTATTTCTAGTCTCTTAGCCTATTCCAAAAAGTCCTATGGATCTTGACTCTATAATCATCACCCATGAAAGTAGGTGGCTGGAGTCAGAAGAAGTCTAATATATATGCATCTTTCATTAGTTGGGGCTATGTAGGGCCTTCCTCATCTTTCAATGTTGTTCTTGTTCTCCTTGACCATCTCTCCGAATCAAAGTTTCCACCAACATTTTTGTAGTATGCTGGAGTTAATCCATTCTATTTGTTGATCTTGATTCTGATTGTCCCCATGACCATTTCATCTTCCATGTCAGCCACTTCTTCACTATCTCAAGGATAAGGTCAAACCCCAATAATAGTCTCTAGAGGATGCTGGTTCTCTACCTAAGTGATTTTGTGCTCTTAGTGGGATTTGTTCCTAAGTTTAGGAATGGGAGATTTTGTACTCATAGAAAAGTTTTATATCTAAGATGTATATTCAAACAAGCTTAGTGCATGAAGATAAGTAAGCACTAGATTACAATGGTTACTTCTAGGTGCAATAATCATTCCCCAAAACATACCTATCTTAAATGCTAGCTAGAAATAACTAGACTTTGATACCAACTTGTCACATCCCTACTTTTGAGAACATGACTATCTTAGGTTATCTAGTGGTAATCCAAAAACCTTGGGCTTATAAAATTTAAACTTAAACAGTTGAGAATGCATTATTTAATAAAGTTCCATAAATTTATAAATAGACCTAACTTTTAAGTAATCAACAAAAATGCTTTTGTTTGCTTAATTTTTAAATTGAAATAAAAATACTAAAAAAAATCTCAAATATTAAAAATAAAACAAAAGCTAAAAACAATCTAAAAAGAAAATGAAGTCTACATGGCTAGCATTATGATGTCATTGAACATTTAAATAATCTATATGGTAAAGTTTCCACCTCTATGATGTAGGTGGTAACCCCTATATTAATGAGGGCGGTTGAAGCATTTGTCCTTGTGAAATTAAAAAAGAAGTGAGTACAACCACTCAGTGAAAAAAGGTTTTGACCTTAACCTTTGATGGAAAAAGTTTGGTTGTACAAGGAAAATATAACACCTATATACATACTATCATTCATCATATTCCATCTCTAACATGTTCTTTCTAATGTCTATTCATAATAAGGATCCTAACTATTCTATTTGCTATGAACAATTTCTTAAACTATTTTAAGTCCAAAGGTACAAAACAACATCAACATATCTAGTTAACAATAATCATACAAAGCATCATTTTTGTAGAAAAAAATACATAGCATATAAAACTCTTGTTCTAATTAGGCATTCATAAATACATATCTATACATATAGCATATCATATATTTTTCCATACAATTATGCATACAAGACAGGTAATCATAAGATAGCTATGATACCTTTACCATAACATTTGTATGAAATCGTCACCATACAATTCAAGATACAAATATGACACCATCATCCTACTTTTCATTATATGAGTATGATGCCTTCATAATACTTTTCATTATACTTACCTATCCTATATACATACATAACATACATACACATGCATACACTCTTTCAAGGAAAGGATAATGAGATATGGTGCCTTTATCATACATTTCTTTATACAAGTATGATACCTTCGTCATACTTTTCAAAATAGATCCTTTGGTCATTCTTGTCATAATTCTCTACTAGGTGTACCTATTTATTTCCTACCTGTAATCAAGCTTGTTCACAATCACAAGTAACAGTTGATTTATACTTAAGCATAGTTGTTATGATTTAGTTACTTATTTTATTATTATGCCAAATACATGCCTATAATTTGATTTACAAGATCCATTATGTTATTCTAATCATTGTGTATGAACTTCTAAGTTATAGTTATGTAAAACTTATAGGCCAAATTTAGCTATTTTATATCAACCATCATATCTACTCAAATGTATACAACAAATTGGATTTTCATACATCAACCAATAGATCATACACTTTTAGGTTTAAGGAAACTAACGTTTCATACATTATCATATAAGGAAACCTATTTGGACATTTTGGAAAACATATTATATATATATATATATATACATATTTCACAAAGTGAACCAACAAGAAGCATAAACTTAAGAGTATGTTGTTCCCAAAAACTCAACCTAAGAGCCTTTTTCCCAAACATTAGGATGTAAGTTCAAAGTTATGGAAAACCTTGCAAGGAAAGAGAAAAATTAGTTATAACTTAAGCATAAGAAAATAAGGTAAATTATCTCTTAAGTTGAAAATTTTATCTCAAGTTCACACCTAAGTCAGAGCACAAACCAAAACCTTACTCATAAGTGTTTATCTCTTTTAAAGTCACACAAAATGACAATGGGATTGTGATTCACATATAGGGCTATGCTTATTTATTATAGGCTTCCAAAGTTAGTTGATTGATCGGTCTTTAATGACTAATCATGTTTAGTTGTGGCTCTTCCTAAGCTTGTCTTAT
The DNA here is from genome assembly GCA_026873985.1 of Saraca asoca. Lineage (NCBI taxonomy): Eukaryota > Viridiplantae > Streptophyta > Magnoliopsida > Fabales > Fabaceae > Saraca > Saraca asoca. Next base: position 11,828 of record JANHAO010000223.1, read on the forward strand.
GACCCATCTAGCTTATTTTCTATCCAAAATTATGTAAGCTACTCGAGGGTGTTATAAACATGAAATCACCCTTTCTCTTTGTCCATATTAATTAGCTCTGATATTGAAGAAACATGTGGAACTTGTCAATATTTGCATATTTATAAAATCACAAAGAAATAAAGAATATATAACTCCCATGTAGACAATCCTTATACCTCAAAGCCCTTCATAAGTCTTGATCCAATACAATTTGCCTCTACTGGCCCTCACACCTTCGAAATATCACATGAGTCATAAAAATCTTATATAAAAACCATTTTTCATGAAAATCCAAAAGTTGTAAAAACCATTAAACAAAACCAAGAAATTCCATTGCTAGAAAACTCACCAAATTAGGAACCTTATTCCCAGAACTAGAAATCCAAGGGACCTCATCCTTTTTATTGTTCCTTTTTGTTTCTCTTTTGAAAATTATTTTGTGATAAAACCTTTGTAATACAATTCAAATATACTAAAAATATAAAATTTTTTAATGTAATCATTTGGGTAAAATTCATAAAACATAATCTTAAAGAAGATATAAAATATGCATGTATCACTAATGCATCCCATATCCAAATCTCTTCCTTTCTTTTTATTCTTTTGGTAACTATACTTGTTGCCTGAACAATAGCTTTTTCTTTTTTTCTTCTCAATATCATGCCTATGGATTTATTTTCACTCTCTAGTGCTAGTCCTTCTAACCATCCATGCCTTTTGTTTTCATTATCAATTTATTTTCACTCCTATTATTGTTTCTTTCTTACTTCTTTCCTAAGCCTATCATTTCTATATTCATGTTAACTACATCTTGCTCGAACCTTAAGTTTTCAATAATCCTATTTTGCTTTAATATATTTTCCTTCTCATGCTTACTAATTCCATGCACTCCCTTGTCCATCCCTATACCTCAATAACTTCTCTCTTTAGTCATATCTTCTTGATCAAGTTCTTGGTTCAAATGCAACTATCTAAACATGAATAAACTTAGGGGCATTTGATTAAACTTGTGGAAATGCAAATAGAGTGGGATTAAATAAGATGGAGTAAAGTTAATGACAATTATTAATTTTTTGGATTATTTGGTTTAAACAAGAAATGAAATCACGTTATTTATGATTTAATTTCTTTCTATTTGCTTCACCTGTATAGATGAATAAAAGGTAATCAATTACTAATCATAACAAAAATATATTAACAACTAATAAAATTATAACAAAATTTCAAGTATTATAACTAAATTTTAAAATTTTTAATAAAAAATTATAAAAACACTTCAATTGTATGAATTTTTTTGTGAATAATGTAAGAAGGATAAACTAAAACAAAAACAAAAGAGAGAAAAGTTGAGAAAAAAGAACTAGAAAGAAATGAAACTGTCTGTGGATTAACCACACATACCTTCCTTCAAATACATCCAAAGCTGCAAAAGAAGTAGTATGCATTCATGGATTCTTTCTCTCTTTCTTTGTGTTTTCTTCTCTAAACAATCATTTTTTTGTCATCCTTCATTCTTCACATTTAAGCCTCAATTTAATCCTCTACAAAAGATAGATATGCTAGAAATAGATGCTTATTACAAAATCCCATAACCTCAGACGTTTTAGAAATTCATTATTGCTTTCAAGAGTAAAATGTTCAAATTCTTCACAGATGAAAAAGATGCCAATGCAACAACCAGAGATGATGGATTCTCCCTATTGGGCTTTATTGTAGAAATCATCACCAACCAAAAAGTTGTGGTAATCAAACTAGACTCTTGTTGCAATTCTTCTCCATCATCACTAAAGAAGGTCAGAGAATCAAAGCCTTGAATCAGAAGTAGAGAAACTTTCATTGTTAGAACCACAAGTAGAAGATGGGAGGTGAGAAAGAAAAAGAGAGAGATAAGTGTTTTCTTGTTTTTAGTGGGTAATATTTTCTAAAAATTCAGGGGTTTACATTGTGGAAGTTCATTAAAGTTAAGTAACAGTAACAAATTCCACTATATATGAACCAAACAATCAACAAAGGAATTAATTTTTTGATTCTATTACTAATCCCTTAAAACCCTCAAACCAAACGCCCCCTTATGCCCTATGATAGGAGAGTGATAGATGTATTCACCTTCTATTCTATTTCCTTAAGGACCTTTGAAGTTGCGACTTGATATTTGTTTATCCTTTTTGATCTCTGAACTTCTAATAAGCTCTTGAAATCTTAGAGCTTCACTAAAACACTTAGATCTATTATTAGATGCCCTAACTAAAAGAAACCCCTAAATCCTTAACCAAAAAAAGGTAAAAATTGGGAAAAATTAATTGTGAGGGTCAACAAAAGCAAAAGTTTGAAAATAAAGCCTGAGAATAGATCATTCTTACCTTATTAATGTCATAGAAATTCTCAATGTTTGCTAGCTTTGCATTTCATCCATTTTTTTTCTTCTGTTTCTATTTGTCAACTCAATCTCTATAGCCTATTTCAATGTTACCCTCAAGCATTTTCCTTAAAAATCACTGTTATTTGACCCTAAATCAAAATCTTAATCTTCTGTTTTCTTTTTCCAACACTCCCTCACTTTATTCCCCTCTTTTTCTTCTCCTTCAAGTTATTTTGCAATCTATTAAATCTACAAGTATTAGTTGACTAAAGACCTAGTTTGCTTAACCAAAGACCTACAGTTTAAGGCATATTGTTTCCAAATTTGACAATCAATTTCCTTGCAACCTCCTCAACACATTCCAATCATCACTTTGTCTAAAAACCTCTTTTCACTATTACTAAGAGCACCCTAAAATTGTTCCTTACATAAGACTTCTAGCCCCTATCTTGGATTGTAACAAGTAGAGGGCTAATGTAACACCCCATAAGGTTAACCTCATCACACTTAAACATGGATCTAGTAACCTAGCCCAAAGGTCGACACGTTGGATCTTAAGGGTGAACCAATCGGTTCACTAGGACCAATCGATCAGCTGGTTTTAGGTCTAATAAAATCTTATGCATGAAATTTGATGTAATAGAATCCTAGTGCAATTAGGTAGTCACATGGAGCTAAAACCTTGTTAGAAAGAAATCACAACATACTCCTAATCCAAAAACACAAATATAAGGTAATCTAATCAAATAAAAAATAAATTTAAGTTTGTTTTATCTCACCTTTGTGTTTTATTAAATTTTATGCAATAAATTTTGCTTAGGTTATGAGTTAATTGCCACAATGTGAATTAGGCCTAAAACCAAAGGAATGAAGATTCCCTCTAATCATGCGAGTGGAAATTCCTACCTTTAGGGTCCCTTTTCCGTGTGAAAATGTATATTTCAAATTACCCAAACATTTTCTATGTGATCAAAAGTGGGATAATTAGGACAAACTAAATCTATATAATAATGATCAAATTTAGAAAATAAAGATTAAGTAAGAATTGATAGAATTTCATTATGTATAAGTTGTTAGGATTATGTTTAGATCTAAGTCAAGACTTGGATATGATTATGTTACATGATATCAAATATATGAACATGCATAGAAAGAATTAAACATGGAGTTCGATCAAGGTAGTAAACAGGTACTTTATTGACGATTATTTATGTGAAATGTTTGTTGATCGATTGAATTTTATGGGTAGAATTAGTCTAAGACTTAGCATGGCAATTGAAATACGAACTAGTTGGATGATCTTAGCGATCCAACTAAGCATAACTTCATGAACATGATATCATTCAACAATAACTATAGATTTTCAAAGATTTTAGATCATAAAACCATAAAAATTATTGTGAAACTTTGTTTTATATATTTTCATGTTTAATCTATTCAAAATATTATTTTTTATATTTTCATGAGTTTTTCCTTTAAAATGTAATTTTCAAAAATGCTATTTATTTTGTAATGAAATTATTATTTTAGATTTTATTTGTTTCCTATTATTTTATTTTATATCAATTTATACATTTTAGACATACATTATCTTTACTAAAATTAAAAGTATTTCTTACAAGAAAATTATAGTAAATGATTCTCATTTTAAAAATTTTATGAAACTTCTATATGTATTTAAGAATATTAGAAATGATAGATTTCTATAGGAACTTTTGAAAGAATGGAACTATTAAATGTTACAGGTAGAAAATGTAATTTCCTTGAAGTAATCCATGAATATAGAAAACGATCAAGAGATATTTGTATATGTAAACGGACACAAAGCCAAATAGGATTTAGAGAACCTATAAGCATTAGGAGATAAATATATTTTTTTACCATCATTGTTCACTAGGGACAATGACTTATGATTTAGGTGTGGCGTAGGAGGGCACACTTTTCATGATATATCATTAGGGCACTTAACCATTCATGGTATGTCATTGAAGGCAACAATCTTTCAGTCATCACTCCTTCCATTTGTCCTCTATGCCAATATAATTTGTTTGATAGTATCTCACTTGATCAACTAATTAATCTGACCCTTATGCATGCTAGCTACCAAGATAGCCCATATAATACATGACAAGGTTGATCAATGTATCCCATAACTGACTTTGAGAGGAGTCATGGGGTTGATCGACGGATCTTGTATCTAGTTTTGAGAAGAGTCACTTTATACAGTACTATGCTGATTGACTCGAAGGTCCTACCTTTCACTATCTCACGTTAAACCTATTTAGATTGGTTACAATTTATATTGTAGGATAGTTTATTGTGGATGAATGAGTTAGAACTTGTTTAGAGATAAGATAAGATTTCAATTTATATACGATCACTTAGAAAGAAATTGAGCAAGACTAAAGATACAATAAAGATATTAAAGGTTGCATGTGACTGCCTATACAAATTATATATATACATATATGATTTATATATTTATGTATGAACAAAATGTTTTCAACTCAAATATGGGTTAAACTTTTCTACTTACTAAGTACTCAACTTGTACTCACTCATTCTTTGACATTTTTCAAGTTAATGAATTCATTGTAGATTTCTCAATTAGATGAGATTCCTTAGCTTATGTGTGTTTGCTATCAAGTGCGTGTACCCTTGATTTATCTTTTAGTGATTAGTATCTATCCAATTAGACAAAGGTTCAGATATTTTATGATTTATGATTTACAATAAAAATATTATTTTATTTTCAAAATTAGGAAATGTTTTATTGAAATATTGCTTTTCATGGATATTGAACTAAAGGTGACAAATTATACTTTTAGCATTGTATTCATGGATTTCAAAATAAAAAAAGGTTTTATGAACAAACCATGTTTATAGGTTCACGTCACTGGATGATTTAATTAATCTTGTTCTTAGAAATTGAGATATGGCAATTAATTACACAATGTGAAGTTTAAGACATTAATTCGACATTGCAAAAGGTGAATGGGTAATTCGCACCTGACTCAGATTATAAAGGAATTGTGTGCATATTGAACTTTCTTATTATATTTTCTCTTTCTTTCTTCACTATTTTTATTTAGTTGCTTCTGTTATTGGCTTCAATTTGCTTAAAAAATACAAACGAGCCCACTAATTACTGCATTAGCATAATATGTTAGGCCTTTAGATTGGGCCTTGATTTCGGTTACTCTGTCACTTCATCACTCCACTAGATAGGGATAGCACAAACTCAATCCATGCTTCTAATATATTGTCATCACACCTCAAATTTTCACTAGCCTTGCAATTTTGGTTTGGAATCAGAATTTGTTTTAAATTTATTTTTTGCTGGAATTGCTTTAATGAGATAGGGAGATAAAGAAGTTTATAGCTACGTCGAGAACATAGATGACAGGGATCCTAATCTCCGCCCCTATCTCATCTTGTCTTACATTATGGTTTAAAAATTACTGTTTTATATTACTTTATTATATTTAATATATTTTAAATAAAATTATTTAAGTACTTTTAAATTTTATGGTTATAAATTTATTATATTTTGTAGATATTAATTTTCATCAAAGATAATTACATGAGGAAAAGAGCGTCTTAATTTGAGAGAATTGAATGTAGGAATTTTTTTTATGGAAGTATATATATATAATTGTATGTTATATGCTATGATGAGATTTGATCCAAATTAAAATGATCTAATAAAGTTTAAGGTTAAATGGATTTAAATCATTTGCTTAAGTGTAAGTTTTTATGTGTAGAGACCCCAAAATCTTATTTCTTATTTGTGATGATCGAATTAGGAATAAAAAAAAGTTGAGAAATATATAAAGTGATTATGTTCCATAAATTGGATGTAGGGTTTTATTTTTTGATATTCCATCATTAGAAAATAAAGAGTATCTTTTATAAAAAATTCATACGTATTAATTTGGAAGATCAAAAGCCACAAGAATCATAATCATGTTTATTCCTATGAATTTAAGTACGCTTCCGCATCTAGTATATTCTTCTTAATGATTGAACAAGAAGAATCTAAGTTTTAATAATGGATTTTATTTTATTTTATTTTTTATAATTAAAGTTTTGAAACAATTGGTATCAAAGAAATCTTCATATTAAATTATTGAGAAACCAGTTTATCAATTTGACTTGTGATATAATTGTTGTGATTATCTGGACAAGAATTGATTTCTTTAGTATACAACGATTGTGTGTTTTATGGCCTGAGTTCATAACTTGATTCAAAATCTATATACCTAGATGTGTAGTATAATCACCCAACGTCAAAATCTATATATCTATATGTCCTTATCTTGTAGTTTCTTTTCATGTGCAGATATCAATATATTTTGAATGTCTATGTGGGTATATTGCTTTATTGAAGTTCAAAAATTAATGATTTATTTGTTGATATATATATATATATATATGGATTAAGATTCAAACTTTGGCACCTTTTATTCTTTTTTCTTTGGGTGTTTGATATTTTAAATTAATTGATTAAAGCAACATGTTACCAAAGTAACCTCTTGTATAGATTGATTAATTTGTAATATTAATATGGTTGTATGTTTAGGTTTCATGCGGATAATGACCAGCCCAAAGGAAGGTTATTATTTGGCCAAAATTGAAACACAACTGTGGTGATAAATATGCGACAATTATTGAACATTAAGTTAGTCCAAAGAAAGGCTTATTATTTGATAGGAATTTATTGTCAATATTTTATTACGATACTAAGAGTACCATTTACAAGTTGATTTTTTCTATCCAAAGGCTAAATGTCAATATTGTGCTAGGTATCTCATTATGGGACTTGCCATTATTTGAATTTATTAATCATGTTGAATTCATATTTTGATTATAAGCTTATTGCTTTGTTTATTTTATAATGGTTTCAGTGAATGCTTCTGTTGCTATAATACCTGTGAACATTAACTCTATTCTTATGCTTAATGGCACAAACTTTAAGAATTGGAAAGAGAGCACCATGATCATTCTTGGTTGCATGGATCTAGACCTTGCTCTTTAGGCCAAGTGACCCCTTACTCTTACGGATGCAAGTTCCTCTGATGAAAAGAGGGATTTGGAGAAGTGGAACTGCTCAAATCATATGAGTATTATAGTCATAAAACGTGCAATTTTAGAAACATTTAAGGGCACAATGTTCTAAAAGATTGCACCCAAATTGTTCCTTAAAGAACTTGAGAAACACTTTGCCAAAAATTAAAAAGGTAGAGACAAGTACTCTTTTGGAAAGTCTTGTTTCCATAAGATATAAAGGCAAAAGGAACATTAGGGACTCCATTATGCAAATGTCTTATCTTGCATCAAAACTGAAGGCACTAAAATTAGAGCTATCTAAGGACTTGCTTGTGCATTTGGTTTTGATCTCTCTTCTTACACAATTTAGTCAATTCAAGATCAGTTATAATTGCTAAAAGGAGAAATGGACTCTTAATAAGCTCATTTCAAATTATGTACAAGAAGAAGAAAGATTGAAGTAGGAGAAGATCAAGAGTGTTCATTTGGCTTTAACTTCTAAGGACAATAACAAGAAGAGGATGAAGGACAAGGAAGTTCTAGTTGCTCCACCGTAAAAGAAGCAATATAAGGAATAGAAGGAGTAAAGTAAAGAATTTGCTTACTACTTCTACGGAAATGATTCTCACAAGAAGAAACAATGTACCAAGTATCATGCATGGTGTATAAAGAAAGGTATGTTTCCTAATTTGGCTTAGTCTGAGGTTAATTTTAACTTCAGTGCTTGGACATAATTAGTGGATAGATTTCAAAGCTATTATTTACATAAGTGTGTGTATGTAGAGTTGCTTGAGCTGTTAAAAGTCAAGTGATAATGAAAGATACATCTATGCTGGCAGTGGCAAGTCAATCAAAGTTAAGGCAATAAGGACTTTTATGTCATTGTTAAAGACTAGATTTTATTTGGATTTGAATGAGACTTACATTGTATCATCTTTTAGATAGAATTTGGTTTTTATTTCTATATTGGACAAATTTAGTTACTCTTGTTCTTTTAGAAATAGTCAGTTTAGTGCTTTTCATGATTCAAAGCTTATTGGTTTTGGTTCTTTATCTAGATATGATAACCTTTACTTGCTTTATATGGTTGCCTTATTTAATAAAACCTTACATGTTAATTCATGAGGTACTAAGAGGAAATTAACCAATAAGAATTCTACATCACTCTGGCACAAGTGTTTAGGGCATATCTCTAAACAAAGAATTGATAGACTTGTGTCAAATGCAATTCTTGGTCCCCTTGATTTGTCAAACTTTGAAGTCTATGTTGAGTGCATTAAGGGAAAATAGACAAACATAAGGAGATAAGGTGCCAAAAGATTTTTCGACATCTTAGAACTAATACATATAGACATTTGTGAGTCATTCCCTATGGCTTTTTGGAATGGTCAATGATATTTTATTACGTTCATAGACAATTTCTCACATTATGAATACCTTTATCTAATTCATGAGAAGTCCCAAGTACAAGATGTGTTTAAGGCTTTCAAAGATGATCAACTTAACAAAAGGAGTAAAAGCATAAGGTCTAATTGTGGTGGTGAACACTACGGTAGATGTGATACATTAGGTGAACGATACGTAGGACCATTTGCTAAATTTCTAGAAGAGTGCAGTATTATCCCATAGTACACCATGCCAGGGAGCCCCAACATAAATAATGTTGCTAAGAGACAAAACAAAACAGTAAAGGACATGGTAAGGAACATGATTAGTCATACCACTTTATTGGATTCACTCTGGGGAGAATTACTAAAGATCATAACTTACATCCTCAATAGACTTCTAACTAAAGCAATGACCAAAACCCCTTATAAATTATGGACGGACAAGAAGCTTAGTATAAAGCATTTCTATATTTAGGGTTATCTAGCTAAGGCAAGGCCTTATAGGCCAAATGAAAAGAAACTAGACTCGAGAATGGACAACAACTATTTTGTTAAGTACTTTGGATGGTCTTAGTTGTAAAAGTTTAATGATCCCATAACTACGTCCTTCTTTGAGACTGGAAATGCCTGATTCTTTAAGGATATTGAGTTTAGGGGAAGAGATAAGCTTAGAAACTTTGTCTTTGAAGAGGAATTCATTTCTCTTCCTAGGATTATTATTAACCATGATCAAGCTTTTATTCTTAACATTGTTTAAGAAGTAACCCCAAAACTACAAGACAATGTTGAAAATCTCCTTGACAAATATCAATAGGTTATTCCTAAAGAACAAATTCAACAACCTTAGGATCAAATGCCATTAAGGAGATCCACTAACAAGAAGAGAAATGTGATTTTGGATGATTACATCATCTTTCTCCAAGAATATGAGGTACGCATTGGAATGATGGAAGATGATCTAATCAACTTCCATCAAGCCATTGAAAGTTATAACTCTCAAAAGTGAATTATGCCATGAATGAAAAAATCAAGTCTATGAGAGACAGTAATGTTTGGGATCTTGTCCTATTACCTAAAGGTGTGAAACCCATTAGTTACAAATGGATATTTAAGACCAAGAGGGATTCAAAAAGTGATGTGGAAAGATATAAGGCTCTTCTTGTCTCCAAGGGCTTTACTTAGATGGAATACATCGATTATAAAGAGATTTTCTCTTTAGTTTCTTTAAAAGACTCTTTTAGAACTATAATGGCACTTGTGACACATTTTGATCTTGAGCTATATCAGATGGATGTTAAGACATGGTTTCTCAATGGTGACATTGATGTGACAACTTACATGATGGAACCTAAAAACCTTGTTTTGGGAGATTCAAAGTAAATGGTTTGCAAATTAAAGAAATCTATCTTTGAGGTTAAGCAAGCTTCCCATCAATGGTATTATAAATTTCATCAGGTTGTCATTTCTTTTGGTTTCAAGATGAATGTGGTTGATGATTGTATATATCACAAGTTCAATGGAAGTAAGCACTTTTTTTTTTGTTTTATATGTTGATGACATACTACTTGTCAGTAATGATATAGGCTTATTACATGAGAAAAAATTCAAGAGGAAAGATCTTAGTGACACCTCCTTTGTGTTAGGCAAGTTGTCATCTCTTTTGCTTTCAAGATGAATGCAGTTGATGATTGTATATACCACAAGTTCAATAGGATTAAGCGCATTTTTTTAGTTTTATATGTTGACGACATACTGCTTGCTAGTAACGATATAGGCTTATTACATGAAACTAAGAGATTTCTATAAAAAAAATTAAGATAAAAGATCTTGGTGGCCCCTCCTTTGTGTTAGGAATGCATATACACTGAGATCGCTCTAGGGGTACTCTTGGGTTGTCACAAAAGAGCTACATTGAAAAGGTTCTTAAGTGATTTGGCATGTAGGATTGTAAACCAAGTGACACTCCTATTGCTAAAAGAGACAAGTCTAATCTTGATCAATGCCCCAAGAATGATTTTGAAAATAAAGAAATACAAAAGATTTCTCATGTTTCAGCTGTAGGGAGCTTGATGTATGCTTAAGTTTGTACATATCCAGATATTGCACACATTGTTAGGATGTTAGGTAGATATTTGAGCAATTTGAGAATGGATCGTTGGAAAGTAACCAAAAGGGCCATATGGTATCTTCAAAGAACAAAAGACTAAATGCTTAGATATAGGAGATCGGATCAGTTAGAGATTGTTGAGCATTCTGACTTTGATTTTGTAGGATGCCAAGATAATCGTAGATCCACTTTAGGCTATACCTACCTACTTGCTGGAATAGTTGTTTCCTAGAAGAGTGCTAAACAAATGCTCATAGCTTCTTCCACCATGGTAGCTAAATTTATAGCATGTTATAAGGCATCCAATCATGGGATATGATTGTGGAATTTCGTCACTAGGCTGCAAATTGTGAATGGTATTGAAAGACTATTAAAGTTATTTTGTGACAATAAATCAGCAGTGCTATATTCCAACAATAACAGGAGATTGTCAAAGTCAAAGCAAATAAACATTAAGTTCCTAGTTGTTAATGAAAGAGTTCAAGGTGGTCAAATATTCATAGAGCATATTGGAACAAATACCATGGTTATGGATTCACTTACTAAAGGATTACCACCCAAGGTCTTTCATGAGCATACCCTTTATATGGGTGTTGTATCACTTGATGATATGTTAGTTTAGAAGGAGTTTGTATTTATGGATGCTTTTGTTTGTAGATATATTTTATGGATATTTTATGATAAGTTACTATAGTATAAAAATTTTATATATTTGCACTCTAATCTTGTTTGGTTTGACTTTCTAAGGAACAAGGTTGGACCAGTTAGAAATAGGCGTGTTAAGATCACATTGCATGAAATTTTCATGCTACACACCTATGCTTGATCCATGTTGTTAGTTATACTGATATACGTGACCATTGATGAATCTAGTTATGATAATTGTAACAAAGATTGCTTTGATCCTATGTTGATATGATTTATGAACTAGATTGATTATAGATGATTTTGGTAAAGATAGTAATTTTGAGCACATAATGTTATATTATGATATACAATTATAAAGTGTTATGTATATATATATATATATATATATATATGTGTATGTGTGTGTGTGTGTAGTCCAAGTGGGAGATTGTAAGACTTTTTTTTTTTATAGATGTATACATTGTATATATATAAATAATAATTGTATATTATAAGCTATCATGAGGTTTGACCCAAATTAAAGTGATCTAATAAAGTTTAAGATTAAATGAGTCTAAATTATCTCTTTAAGTTTGGGCTTTTATGTGTAGAGACCATAAAGTCTTATTTCTTATTTATGATAGACAAATTAGGAAAAAGAAAAGTTAATAAATATATAAAGTGGTTATAGCCTCTAAATTTGATGTAGGATTTTATTTTATGATATTTCATTATTAGAAAATAAAGAGCACTTTTTTCTAGAAAATTTATACATATCAATTTAGAAAATCAAGAGCCGTAAGAACCACAATCACACTAACTCCTATGGATTCAGATATGCTTAAATATCTAGTATATTTTTTTTTATGATTAAACATGAAGGATCTGAGTTTTGATCATGGATTTTATTTTTTTTCTCATTATTAAAGCTTTCTAACATTGAAATAATTGATTATTATATTTAAATTTAGAGTTTTATTTATATTTTTTGAGATTATTTTATAATTATATATGTCATGTGTGAATTTGTAACACTCAAATTCAATGTTGATTTTTTTTTCTTAATATTTTATTTTTATAATTCTCTGCAAATTTTCTAAGATTTTGTTGTCCAGAGGGCCATAAGACAAGAAAATGGGGCAAATTTTATTTATAATAGTAGAACATGAAAATGGAGTAGAATTTGTCTTTTGGGGAGGACTGGTCTATCTCCATCCTGACCCATTGTCATTCTTAATTCCACACGTTTTGATTTGACTTTTAACTTTTGAGGAAGCGCACTCTTGACAACACGACAACACAGCAGCCATGTTAGGTCTCCAAACGCGTTTGTCCAATTGTGCTCATCCTTTTGCCTCCCTTTGTCTCCTACGGTTTATGGTATTTTCCTTTCTTTCTTAGTTTTGAATCAATACTACTATTTACATACATAGTATCTTAGACACATAAAATAAAATTGAATCAAATTAATCGCATTTACTTTTAAATAAGCCAAGTATTAATATGCTTATATAATATCATATATTGTTTAAATTTAATTAATCAAATATTTGAACAAAATAATATGATATAGGGTAGTATTATTTATTTATTTATTTAAACTCTATAATCATTTTTAAAATATTTTATTGATAGAAAAATAAAAAAATAAAATTACAAGTTTAGTATTTTTTTTTCACTTTCAAAAGAGATATGTATACCTTTTGAAACTAAAATGGAGGTGAATGCAACTTAGTAAATTTTAGAATATTTTTCTGAACAAATTTTCTTTTGAATTTTGTTATTTTTTGTCTTATTGGGTTTTTGGATGGACTTGAGAAGTCAAAGCCAGAAAAGAACAAAAGCTTCCCCAACTTTGAAGCAACCAAGCATGTGAGAGAGAAGCATCTATTGGCTATTTGAAGATAAAATTGCAGGAATGGCCATACGTTTTTGAATGGTTTCATAATTTGCAGAGTAGATAGCAGTAAGGGACTAAATATTTGCTGTCCATTTCTGGTTCTCGGAATCAATGGTATTGTGCATTAAAATTTAGATGTTTTGGTTCCGTATTTTCTAAATTTGAGTTGTTGATTGCTACTTTATATGCATCATGAGTCAAATGATACTTAATTCATTAACTAGAAATTCTTACCACCTGCATTCAATATACTACATTAAATTGCTAATTGTTTGATAGGTGTGTTAATATATAACCTAATCTTTAAAAAATTATTCATTACAAAATTAATTGATTTGGTATTGGAAAAATTATTTGAAATAGTTTAATGTAATGTACATAAATATTTTTCAAGATTTCCACGTTATTGTTTATAACATGCCTACTTTTCTTGGTTTTGGTAAGGATTTACAACTACAAAAAAAAAAAAAAGATTCAACTCATTTCAATATAAATTTTTATTTTAAATGATATTTAGATTTAAATTAAAGAAAACTTTATTCTATTTATTATTTTGGTTTTAATTGTATTTTGCTGCTATAAAATCATTTAAATATATCAAGAATTTTACTAAAATTTATTTCATTTGAGAAAGAAGCAAGTGTTGTATCAATAATTTTATTCTTACTCTAACATTTTATTTAATATGATATTATCTAAATCTACCTTTCAATAGAATTTCATATAATTTTCAATATGCTTGAAACAAAAAAAATCATTTTTAAAAACATATTTTCGACATCATTTTTAAATATTAAACACTACAAGAGTGCATCTTATTTTTAAAGGAACTTTCTGATTAATAGATCTATTGAAAATTCATCAAAAAATCAAATAATCACAAGTTTGTGACTCAAAAAATCATCAAAAATCCATCTGAGAGTTATGCAAAAACCCGTTGGAAAAAATTAATGATGCAATTATCCATCAAAAAATTAGCACGAATTTTTTTGAAAAAATTAATGATGCAATTATCCATCAAAAAATTAGCACGAATTTTTTTGAAAAGTTTCTTTGTGCTTTTTATGAACTTCCCAGCGAAATTCAAATTATATGTAAATTGTGCGTTAGCCCTCCTCACTTAATCTTCTAAAGCTTTTGAGATCCCATTGCGTACAAAAACTGTCCATTCATTGTGTAGCTTCATTTTTGCATTTTTTAGGTAAAATAAAAATTCCAAACTAATTAAATTATTGATAATGCATTATTTTACATTTCTATTAATTGTTTTTGTTTATTTGACATAGATTTAGAAATTTTATAACTAGGTATAAAAATTATAGGTTGAATTAGATTTAGGATTGGATAATTAGGAACAACCTACAGTTTCTATTATATTTTTTAATACATATTGAATTTGATTTAGAATTGGATAATTATGAATTACCTATTTATAATTTTTATTATGTTTTTTGATGGATGTTGAAATAGATTTAAAAATTGCATGTTGAATTAGATTTAGGATTGGATAATTATAAATTACCTAGTTGTTGTTTGTATTAAGCTTTTTAATGCATCTTGAATTTGATTTACAAATTGAATGTTAAATTAATTAGATAGGATTGGATAATTAGGAATAGCCTAATTATAATTTCTATCTCATTTTTTAATGCATGTTGAATTAAATGTAGAAATTATATATTAAATTAGATTAACTAATGCAGATCATATCTCGTGACTGAGTAAACCTTGCCTAGAATGATTTCTCCTAGGTACAAGTTCATGCCCACATTAGGAGCCAATTTTGTTCATGTGGAGGATGCTCCACAATCAACATTGATGTAGACATAGAAGCATGCATCACTAAGACACCAACACAAATTAAGTAAGTAGGTGTATGTCCTACTTCGAAGAGTATACCAAATCCCACTCAGAGAATGCTTTTCAAGCACTTAATGATCTGATTATTTTGAAAACATACAAAACATGATAAACAAAACTCTTGAAAGAATTAGCCAAAGTTATCTTAACTACTCCTTCTCTTCAGTTTTGATAATTGAAAAATAATTTTACTAAAAAATATTTTTAGAAAAAACACTAATCATTATTATAAGTTGACTTTATTTTTAAGTGTTTCTCTGTTTTGCGGGATTCAAAGTTGATCAAATTGCTCAAGTAGAAATCTTTTTGAAATTGCTCAAGTATATATATATATATTAAAAAATAATAACTTATAGTGAGATAAAACAAATGACTTAAAATGAGTTTTCAAATAAAAGTTTTCAAACAAATTTTCTACATGCTCTTTCACAAGTCAAAATTTTGTAAAAATCATTTTTTACTGTATGAATCGATTCAAGAATCAATTCATATTAAAAACTTGCCAAATACATTCGAATCGATTCATGAAGAAAATTTTTCTTATTGAAGGTTTGGAATTTTTCCAAATTGATTTTACAATCGATTCCAAATCCTTTTTCAAAGAAAAACAAATCGATTCAGCAATTGATTCCAAGATAGATTTCCACGTGTTCTAAATCGATTTGAAAATTGATTAGTTAATTAAAAGTTTGCTATAACTGTCACGAATCAAATCATGCATTGAAAATTAGTTATCTTCTAGCTCAACTATAAATAGACTAAACCCTATTTTCTAAAAATAACTTTTCATAATACATTACTACAAAAACTGAGAAAAACCTAGAGCTTTCGTATGTTATTTTCTATCTCACCTGAATTCAACGATTCTACCAAATCTTGAGCAATTAGAAAGTGATTTCTACATAGCTAATTAAGATTCACATCTCAATTTCACTGTTTGTATTTCTAAACTTTGTCTTATTCTATACTTTAAGATTTCTAGGGTTAGAAATCTGGATACAAAAAAAAAAGGTTAATTTTTCATTTTCATCCTTCTAAAATTGTGAGGTTGATTGCAATTTGTAGTAGATGCATTGAATTCTAGTTAGATCTTCTTAACTGTGAGGTTGATCATAATTAGGCTAAATTTAGAATTTTTGTATCTTAGGTATTACAAGAACTTGTTAATTTCTTATTGTAAAACTGGTCAATAGAAGCCCTATTAAATTCCTTTGTTTAGTTAATAAAAATGATCATATGGTTGAGTATTAATCCAATACAGTAGACTTGAATTACGGTTTCAATTCAAATTAAACCACTTTAAAAATCTATGTCTCAAATCTTTAATTTTTGCATTTATATTCTTACTTAGTCACAGATTTTATATTTATGAATTTCTACTATATTGAATACTGCAATTTTGTTAATTTGATTTCTAGTTTATACATTACTTTTGCAATCTTTATTAATCTGTTATAAATCTTGAACTGCAAAGTTTTTCTACTGTGCTAATTGAAGCAAACCATTTGCTAACTTAGATTAAAATTAACAATATTGTTAAATTCATTTAGAGTTCTAGTTATAATAAAGAGTATATAAATTTATTAACCAAAATAAAGAAAAGATCCGTTGATTAATTATATCACTATCGGAACCAACATAAAGGATTATGATCAAGTATATGGAGTTGTGTGTAGAATTGAGGATAGCAAGGTTTCCAAAGGACGGACACATTCAGTGAACAGATGCAACACCCACAGTACATGCATAGTTTTCTAGCCTTACCCTTCCTTGGCCCCAATCATACAGTGAGCAATAACTTGAATTGCAAAAAAAAAAAAAAAAAAACAAAACAAAACAGAAAAAAAAAACATGATTTTGATTGTATATTTTGGAGTAGTTGACAGATTTTATATATTTATTACTATTTATACATTTCAATTTTTTATTAAACTAAATTAAATTACTTGATTATGTACCAAAATTGATAACAAAATTAAAAAGTAAGAAACAATAAATATTTTTTACGGATTTCTAATGGAATTATTTTAAAATAAAAAAAAATTAATTTTCAAAATAATTTTCAAAAATATTTCGAAAAATTAATATTTTGAATGGTGATGTATCCATGATAAAGTTCGACGAAAATAAGGAAAGACAATTTTTTCCTGCACACGTTTCTTCGAAAGCAGATTTTAGTCAAAAATTTTAATTTTCAGCGATTCTTCTAATTTCCGACAGACCTTGGCCAGCACGATCAATGAAGATTAGACTATGAATCATACTTTAGTATGTAACCTACCCATTTAATGCGTAGTAGCAAATAATGCCCAACTACACTTACAAATATTTAGCTCTTGAAAACAAGTGAATGAATCAGAAGAAGTCAACCTACACCTTAAAAAAATGTTTGGAATTATATATATATCAAGTGTTTGAACATATATTAAGAAAATTTATATTGATATGTACTTATATAATATTAGTAAATAAAAATTATATTTTGTATAATTTTTATTAAAAAATATAATTTTTATATGAAAATTCAAAATTTCAATTATTTTTTATGTAATCTATGGTGTTTGGAATTATTATCTTTTATATATTTATTATACATATCATCAGAGTCACAGGATATGGAAGTTATGGCAAAAATACTGGTGATGGGGATAAATGTTATAATGAGGCTTCCTTGCTATCCTATAAGATATGCTCACTGGTGAAAGGACTAAGAAGGAAACTATTGTAATAAAGGACTAAAGTGATCTTGGTGAGCAATTATAAAATGATGACTCATATATGGATGGGTGTACATTTAACCATCACCTGGTTATCATTATCTCTAAAGAAGAACATGATAAGTATTATAAATTAATGGGGAATTATTTGATTGTGAATTTGTTGGGAAAAATGTAAGTTTCAAATTTTCTGAGGCTAGAATACATAAGTTTTGGGAGAGAGATGGCAAGATTCAAGTAATTAACATAGATGAGGAGTATTATGTGACATCTTTTTCACATGACTCTAATTATACACCTGCATTCTAAGATGTTGTGGGTGAAAATCAGCCTCGCAAGGCAAGCTAAAGACTCAGTGGGAGCTAAGTCCAAGATAGAGGATGTTTGGCTTGCTGAGGGTAAGAGCGCGAGGTCCCAGCTCGTGTATTTGGTAAGTTGTTCCTACACGAGCTCACATCGCTACAAGCAGGCTCATCCTCGCTAAACAATAGACACGAGTTTGTGGGAAAAAAGCACAGCCTAGGCTAGAAGCTCAACAAGATGAAGCTCTAGGCAGACTTGTGTCAAACCTTAATACCAGCCGACAAGAGGGGCCCACCCCGCAAAAAGTAGTTTACAAAAGTCAAATTGCAGGAGATTAAATTATCTTGTACATTTAATATTTGATATAACAGAATTACAACTTATAATCATCGCATGTAACCTTTTTCCTCTATAAATAGGGAAATCACTATTAGAAGAAGGAAAGAGGGGGCTAAAATAGCTAAACAAAAGCTCTATAAAACTTTCCTTCAAATTAATAAACTCCATCGTGGACATAGGGTCTGATGCTGCTCTGATTTGGCCGAATCACATAAAAACACTGTCTATCTCTGTTCTTCTTCTCCTCCACTATCTTCATCTCTCATTCGATCTATCAGAAAATAGCTTAGGGTTCAAGAACCATTCAGTTGACTAGAGTTTGGCTCAAAACCAAATTCTACCATCAACATTTTGGCGCTAGAAGGACG
Organism: Saraca asoca; assembly: GCA_026873985.1. Classification (NCBI taxonomy): domain Eukaryota; kingdom Viridiplantae; phylum Streptophyta; class Magnoliopsida; order Fabales; family Fabaceae; genus Saraca; species Saraca asoca. The sequence goes on from JANHAO010000223.1 coordinate 30,866, forward strand.
GCCCATCTATTTTCTGAATCACTTTCCTATCCAGCTACAATGACGAGAGGAAGAGTCACCAAGAGTTCTAACACTCTGGTTATTTAGCCAACAGATGCTTCTACTACTGAGGTTCGTCCTCGACCTATCACTGCCCTAGAAACTGAAGAAGCACAAATACCTCATTAGCCGTTGCCAGTGCTCGAGAACATGGTAAGAGAACTAGTTGAGACTGTTAAAGTGCTAGCATAAACGCAAGCCCAAGATGCACAAATGCAAGAAGAAATTGCAGCGTAGCTCCAACAGCTATGTGAAGAAGCTCAAAAAGAGGCTCACAAAAACCACCATGATCAGTGATCTGAGGGCTCGCAAGAAGTTGAAAGCTCTGGCCCCCAGTCTAAAATTTGGGACCCAATAATGAGGCAAGTCCTCCAGAGACTGAAACAGTGGGAGGAACATCCCTAATCTTAAAACAATCAACCTTGCTATGAGGAAAGCTTGTCATTTTCTGTGGAGATCAAAATGCAGCCCCTTCTATAGAAACTTAAAGTGCTTGCAATCTCACAATATGATGGAAACAATGATCCAATCGACCATCTACACAAGTTTAATATCCAGATAGACCTCCAAACAACTAACCCTTTGATCAAGTGTTACATCTTTCCAGCCACATTGGGAGGTATCCCCAGAGCATGGTTTAGAAGCCTCCAGACTTGCAGCATCAATAGTTGGGAAGAATATCAAAGGAAGTTTGTCAACCAATAATGGGCATTGAAGAGGTAACTCGTGCCCCCTGTCATCTTGCAATGATCTTTCAATGTAAGAATGAGCCATTGAAGGACTATCTTGCCAAGTTCAGGCATGAAGCCAACTCTGTAGAGAATCCCACGGAGGAGAGCATCCTAACGGTAATCTCAGCGGGACTCCGCAAGGATAAAAAGTTATATGAAAGCCTTTACAAGTCCCCGGCTCAAGTTTTAGCCGAATTCTACAAGTGAGCTACCAAGTAAATAAGATGGGAAGAAACTTTCAATATAGAAGAGCCCAAGCAAATGGCAGGCACCAGCGGCTCCACCCTGAGTAGTAGAAAGAGGAGCAATGAGAGTCGCAGTCACGACCCCAGCCCTCAGCTCATGAAGAGAGCAAAATGTCAGCAATCTCAGCCCCAAGATCGCTATGAAAACTATAGTATCCTATCTGACACTCAAGATAGGATTTTTACATGGAAAGGCATAGGGAAGACTTTGGGAAGCCCAAGCCCATAAGGGCTCCCACCAGGTCTAAAGACTTGAGTAGATTTTCTACTTATTACAACGAGGTTGGGCACACTACCTCAGAATGTTGGGCATTGAGAGATGCCATAAAAGATCTCATCAGAAGAGGTCGATTACAAGATTACGTGGCAAGGCCATCAGAACGACAAGCTCAGCAGACTCATTGAATTGCTGATCGAGAGCCAGAGCCCTCCATTGGAACCATATTCTAATCCTGTAATGTTTTCCAATGACAATTTCAAAATCTTTGTATAGATTATCCAGCAGAATGCTGCATGAAAAAAGAGTTACTTCACATTGATTTAATATTATCCCCAGTTGATTATCTGACACACTGAAATATTACCAATCTAGTGATGAGCCATCATCTTACCATCCGGGGGTGAGACGGCACAAAGCCTACCCCGTTGACACATCCAAAGTAAGCCACCCCCTGCAATGGGAACAAGAGAGTGTAATTCCCAGCCTGAGCAATGAGATTGTTGTCTTGCCAAGCAACAAGATTGTTGTGAGGCTGAACAATGAGATTACTGTCTTGCTGAGCAACAAGATTGCTGCGAGACTAAGCAATGAGATTGTCATGAGATTGAGCAATAAGATTATTGGCAGGGACAAATTCTATAATGACCACTAAGTAACAAGATTGCTGTGGGACTGAGCAATGAGATTGTTGTCTTGCTAAGCAACAAAGATTGCTGTCTCACTAAGCAACATGATTGCTGTGAGACTGAACAACGAGATTGTTGTGGTACAGATTATCAAACACAGTTAATATGTGTTCTCATCCAACGAAGAGCTATCATCTTGCTGAGGTGCGAAGGCATTAACATGCACTCAAAAAGCTCACATAGGTGTAAGAATGCTATAAACTCATCACAGCTCGCATGTGACCTGCCTGAATTCTGCTAATCATTGATCAAGATGATCATATACAAAAGTTCACACATAAAAGTGGCGGTCGATTGGCCATATAAGACATTTCATTCATTTGCAATAATATACATCATCACCAAAAATGGATGAAAGCATCCAGTACAACATTCGAGGGCTACGCAGAAAAGCTCATTCATTAAAGGCCTCGCTTGATAAGGCAAAATTTACATTAGAAGATCTAAGATACAAGATCAAAAGCTAAAAAAGCCTAAAGCCATTGTTGAAAGCAGAAAGCTAGCTACTGGGAGATGAACTCCCACCAATAGGAGGACCAAAAAGCCCAACCGCTCCTGCTTATATCCCTCCTCAGCAAGCGGTTCCTCCTAACCCAGACCTAGAGCAATTCAAAAGAGTGTCAGGAGTCTGGCTGGCAAGGCTGAAAATCATGGTAAAGTTGTGAGGAAATAATCCAAGATCTGCACAAAATCTCCCCATGGCTAGCATAAAAAGCTATCCACGAGAGCCATGTGCAGTAGGCTATCCACACCTCAAAGCCCTATATAAGAGGCCATGCATGCCTCAGTGCTTCACCAAAAGCCGAACCAACAAAGGTATTTAGGGACTTAACCAACACATCCATCTAATCATGAAGAAGCAAGAAGATCTTCTTAGGCTTTATAGACTAATTTAGGTTCGGTGAATAACCTGGTGGACAAAAGACAGTGCTTGATCAAATGATCCCAAGAAAATTAAATTGCCATGCCAATGGCTAAAAAGTCAGGTCAGGAAAAGAAGTATGGTCGAGGCCAGATAAAGTGAAAGATTGAAAGTCTCAAATGACAACGCGGCAAGGCAAGGACTTTGACTAAATAGTGAAAATTGCAACTCCTAATCCATGAAGCAAATTGAGAGTTGGGGGGCTTATGTTGTGGGTGAAAATCAGTCTCGCAAAGCAAGCTGAAGACTCAATGGGAGCTAAGTTTGAGATAGAGGATGTTTGACTCACTGAGGGTAAGAGCACGAGGTCCCAGCTTGCTTATTTGGCAAATTTTTCCTGCATGACCTCACCTCACTACAAGCAGGCTCGTCCTCGCTAAACAATAGACACGAGTTTGTAGGAAAAAGGCACAACCTAGGCCAGAAGCTCAGCAAGATAAAGCTCTAGGTAGACTTGCGTCAAACCTTAATACCAGCTGGTAAGAGGGGCACACCCCATAGAAGCCAGATTACAGGAGATTAGATAGTCTTATACATTTAATATCTGATGTAACAAAATTACAACTTGTAATCATTGCATGTAACCTCTCTTCCTTTATAAATAGGGAAATCACTGTTAGAAAAAGGAAAAGGGGGGTTGAAATAGCTAAACAAAAGCTCTGTAAAACTTTCTTTCAAATCAATAGAACTCCACCATGGACGTAGGGTCCGATGTCGCTCGAATTTGGTTGAACCACATAAAAACATAGTCTGCCTTTGTTCTTCTTCTTCTCCACTATCTTCATCTCTCATTTAGTCTATCAGAAAATAGCTTGGCACTCAGTTGACTGGAGTTTGGCTCAGAACCAAATTACACCGTCAACATAAGATGGATTGTGGGTTATTTCTTATCACTATCTAGTGGTGCAAAGGTGGAGACCAAACTTTCTTAAAAAAAAGACTTGATTAAGAGGGTAGATGTTGGTTTGGAATTTATGGATTGCTAGTGGAGCATTCAAGCAACCTTTTTTTATGACATGTTGTTACTATTATGGGATTTGCCTTGAAGGTTGAGACTTCGACATCCATTATGATTAGGTGAAAAATTGTCTGTTTATCTATGGAAGTGGATCTTAAAAAAATCCTTATGTTGAAGGTGATTAAAGGTGAGTTCTATCCTTTAGATTATAGAAGCCTAAAGCTAATTTGATTTTGTTGTGGAAAATTTGGCAACATCAAGACACTTGTGCTCATAATTTGGACCGTGATGTAATTTTCTAGAGAATAGGGATATGTTAGGGTTAAGCAGATGATCAAATTAGTGAGGTGGGTCAAAATGATGTTGCTTTGGTAGTTATAGCTATAATGGATTTAATGATGGATAATAGCAATTATTATGGAAGTTGGATGATAACCAAAAAGTTTATGCATAAAAAGTAGAAGAATAAGAAGAAAATTAATTTTCCCAATCATGTCATAAATAATAATGTAAAATACAACGAGTTTTATTTAGAAGGTATTGACATGCGAATCCAATTAACTAAAGTTACATGTGAATCCAATCAACTAAAGTCCAAAGTTCTAAACTATAAATTAAGAGCATAAAATCACAAGATAAAGAGAGAGAGAGGAAGAAGAAGATGACACCAGAAGTTTTTAACGTGATTTGGCCAAACTCAATCCCTACATCTACAACTATTTTACTTCTCTATATATTTTGGCAAAGTAATAGTATATATTCGTTCTATTTTTCTGTACAATGATTTCAACCCCTATTCATAGTGGCCGAAGCATTAAAATTTGAGTGTAACAGAAAAGAATATAAATTGCTTACACTTCTGTAATAGACAAAATTTGGAAATGGATTTCCATAATTAATTTTTAATTGTCATCCTCAATGACCTGATGGCTGAGAAAGCGTGTTTTGAGTTCTGGGCTTTACCTCATTCTCAATGACCTGAGGTTGCTGCTTTGACCCTTGTTGACCAGTGATTTGAGTTTGCATTTGGCGGCCTGATACCTTGCTCTAGCGACCTCAATCCTAGATGAACTCTGTCCTGATTAGCTGGACTTGTCCATTGGGCTTTTACCAACCCATTTATATGGTTTCAAAATTACCCACAACATTAGCTCCCCCAGTTCTCAATGCAATCTATAGACTGGGAGCCGTAGTTTGTTGGTAAAAGCTAGCGATTGTGACCTACCATGCCATCATTTAGACTTCTATAATTTTGAGTTTCATTTCTTGAATTTTCATTTGTATATTCACCTCGTTGGATGAGGTTTTTGATGAACTTCTTTTATAATTTTCTTGCCAAGCTAAATGCTCAAGTTTATGACAAATCAAATGCTCAATAGGTCATAGATGATAACACATAGGTTAACATGAATGTGCCTCTGCTAGCAAACCATGACTTAATAAATTAGTCAAGTTGAATGCCCAATAGGTCTCGTGCCTTAACTAGTAAACCATGACTTAGTAAATTAGTTAAGTTGAATGCCCAATAGGTCACACACCTTAGCTAGTAAACCATGACTTAAATAGTCAAGTTGAATGCCCAATAGGTCACACACATCAGCTAGCAAACCATGACTTTGTTTAGGTTAGAACCAAAATGAATGCTTAGTAAGCCACAAATGATGACTGTCAAGCCAACTTGAAGAGGCCCTGGCTAGCAAATCATGGCTCTTTTAACCTTGAAAATAGCTTGCTTCTTGTATAATACTTTGCTAAGAATAGCTTACTTCCTATATAATACTTTGTTAAAAATTTATTAGTAAACACAAACATAAAAATTTGAGGACAAATTTGAGTGCTTTTATTAATATCTGAATAACATTACAGAATCATGAATATGGTTCTCACTGTAAATGTCTGCTCTTAATCAGGAGCTTGCTGGGGCTGTTATTGTACTGGTTTCTAAGGTTGCTAAGGTCGTTGTCCCATAGGTTGCACCACATAGCCTCTCAAGCAACTTCTCTTGATCAAATCCTCAATGGCATCTTTGAGCACCCAACAATCCGAAGTATCATGCCCGACTTCATTGTGGTAGGCATAAAACTTGTCTTTGTTTCTGAACATGTTAGGAGTCCTTATAGGATTAGGCTTCTTAAAGCCCTCCCTATTCTTCTCCATCACAAATATCTTATCCTGAGTGGTTGATAGAATACTGTAGTTATCATGGCAACCTTGATGCTGAGGTTTCTCATCCCTGGCCTTCTTTGCAGCTTGATTATTGGAGCCATCCTTGTGACTCTCCTTGTCATTCCTGCCATTGCTCCTCTTTTTATTCTGGTTGGACCTGCTCATTTTGTCCTTCTGATTAGAATTCTTAAGGCTAATGGTCTCTTCCCACCTGATCTCTTTAGTAGCTTGCTCATAAAACTCACTTAGGTCCCTAACTGAAGACTTATATATGCTCTCATACAACTTTCCATCCTTATGGAGTCCCGCTGTGATCATTGTTAACATATTCTTATCTAAGGGATTCTCCACGTTATTGACCTCAAGTCTAAACTTGGTGATGCAATCTTTCAGTGATTTATTCTATCGCTCACTGAAGGACCATTGCGAGGTGGCAGGACTGTGCAAGCTACCTTCTCAATGCTTTGTACTAGTTAATGAATCTCTTCTGGTACTCTTCCAAATTGTCAATGCTACGAGCTAGGAGATTCCTGAACCATGTTCAAGGTATGTCTCCAAGAGTGGATGGGAAGACATAGCACTTGACCAGAGAGTTAGTCATTTGAAGATCCATTTGTACATTTAATGCATCAAGGTGGTTATATGGGTCATTATCCTTATTATATTATAAGATAGTGGGAATCTTGAACCTATGAGGGAGAGGCTCTATCTTGATCTCCCTAGTGAATGACGTCTTCTGCTTATAATGATCTTAATAGTCCTAAGCCCAAAGCTATTCTTCGAATCGTTATACCCTCTGAAGCAGCTTTTCTACCATTTGGTCCTATGCCTTAGATCGATGACTAGAGGATTGTTAGCTCCTTATACATTCCTTGTCATGGGAGTGGTGATTTGAGGTTCTATGCCTTCTCCTGTGCCTGTGACCTGGCAAGTATTGATCTAAAATATGTCCGTAACTGGTCTTGTTCAAGCTTCCAACTCAACACGAACCTTAATATCGCTGATTATCTCCATCATTATCCTCTTAAGCATGACAAACTTCCAATCTTAGCTATAAGTTGGAAGAGTGAACTGAATGAGTGTGCTAAAGTACTTTTCTGATTGGCCTCTCCTCTTAAGCTGCTTTCCATAGTTGCTAGAGTACTTCTCTAGGCGCAGCGATCTTAACCTACTTTTGTGCACCTTGGGCTTGTGCTTAAGCTAGTGCCATAAGTGCCTTAGCTAACTCTTTCATCATGTTCTCAAGCACTTCCTGATGCTAATGCCATACTTGCACTCCATCAGTCCTAAGAACAATAGCAATAGGCTAGCAAGGGGCCAATGGGGGCATTCCAGTGGTAGTAATTGTGGTGGGGAAGAACTGTGCCTCCAACTGGTAATACATCCCACTGCTATTACACATGACCCTCAAGTTGATCAACTGCAGCATCTGAACTCCTAGTAGTTCTTCCTCTAGCCATTGCAATTAGATAGAAAATCAAGGAAAATGTAGTTTAAAGCCTTCCTTCTAGTGCCAAAATGTTAATGTGAATCCGGTTAACTAAAGTCCATAGCCCCAAATTACAAATTGAAAGTGTAAAATCACAAGATAGAGATAGAGAGGAAGAACGAGATGATACTAGAAGTTTTTAATGTGGTCTGGCCTAACTCAATGCCTATATCCATAGTTATTTTATTTCTCTATATATTTTGGCAGAGTAATAGTATATATTCATTCTCTTCTTTTATACAATGATTTCAACCCCTATTCATAGTGGCTGAGGTGTTACAATTTGAGTGTAACAGAAAAGAATATAAATTAATTATACTTCTGTAACAGATAATATTTGGAAATGAATTTCCATAATTAATGTCCAATTGTCATTTTCAATGACCTGATGGCTAGGAAAGCATGCTTTGAGTTGTGGGTTAGGCCTTATCCTAAATGACTTGAGATTATTGCTTTGACCCTTGTTGACTAGCGATCCGAGTTTGCATTATGTGACTTAATGCCTTGCTCCAGCGACTTCATTCCTGGATGAACTTGGCCCTTATTAGTTGGACTTGTCTTTTGGGCTTTTACTAGCCTATTTATATGGTTCTAAAATTACCTACAACAGAAGGTAATCATTGTTGGTAAGGATTCCCATGGATCATGTTTTCAAATTCTTGCCTACAATATAAATAAGAAACCAGTTAATAATAATGGCGTGGTTATCAAAATCTATTGGGAAAGTTGTCCAAAAGTAAAAGTAGGAAAAACATTATATGCTAGGCCCAAAGTAAGCTAAAAATTTTCAAGAGGAGAAAGTTTTAGTGGAAGTAAGTCCAATAAACCCATTCCAAGATATGAATATGTGAATAATAATAATAGCAAGGTTGAGTCTCATGATATAGGACTTCAAACAAAAGAGGACTAGTGTAACACCCCCTTAAGAGTAGGAAGAACTAGAACGAGCTAGATTAATACAAAACTGAGACTGAGTTAAGCTAGAACTTAAACCTCATACTGGGCTGGAATCACCTGATGGGTTGGACTAGGGGTTAAGCAAGGTCATAAGACTTGAACCATTTGGTTGACTGGTACAAAGGAACCAATTGACTAGTTGACATGGCCTTTCAAGGTTGACTAGCCATGCATGATTAAGTCAACCAATCTCTTCTATGATCTTACATAAGAAGACCCCTTTTAGCGACATTTAAAACTCTTATTTGTAATTGAGTAGCTCACTAAGGAGCATTCCTTAACAAATTATGATTCTAGTTTATGCTCTTCAAGGGTATGAGCCTAAAGTGAGGTTTTTTGCCTAAAAGTTTAATTTCTTATCTTAAATTATTTTGATTTTAATTTTAATCTTCTTTTTATATCTTTGGTTGTTGCAAGGTATTTCCCCAATAGTCAGAAGCCAAGATCAAAACTAGAGGAAGACTCTGAGGTGAAAGTTCTTGAAGATTCTCTCTAATTAGGTGAGTGGGAACTTCTATCCTCTAACTCCCTTTTCATACAAAGCTATCTTCATTTTCAAATTATCCAAATATTTTGATGTGTCAAGAAGTGAGAAAAATTAGACATAAAAAATTTAATGAATGTAAAAGATTAAAGAGTGTTTAAATAACATTAGACCTGCAGATACCCAGATTACGAATTAGACCAGGAAGAGACTTGGAAAAGTTTAAGCTATCAAGCTTGAGGCAATAGATTATTAGAAAGAGCTTCAATATGGCTTTAGATCAAGATAGAAATTAGGAATGTAATGGTAGATTTAGTATGAACTATGAATCAAGTTCTAGTTGGGCAACTATGCATGATTTCAAGAACATGAATACATTAGTATAAAACTACAAAATTTTTCTAAAACCTTTGTATTATATAATTTTAAGAATTATCATCAAAATATATTCTTTATGATTTTCAAGTTTAAGTTCTCCAAAATAACATTGTAGAATTTCATACACTTCATTTCAAAAAGAGTTTACAAAATATATGAATTTTTTTATATTTAAATCAATGTTCTAAAATTTTATTTATTTTATTTTATATATTTGTTTTATTTATATTATTTATTATACTTATTCTAATTATTTTATTTTATTATAAACTACAATAATTTATACTTTTTAGACATTCAATATGATTTCAAGAATTAAAAGCATTTCTTAATAAAAAAATATATTTAATTTTTTTCTTATTTTAGAAACATTCATGATGCATTAGAAGGATATTTTAACTTAGGAATTTAGGAAGAATAGAAAGAATAGATTTGTCATAGGTAGAGAATGTGATTTCCTTAAGGAAATTGATGAAAGTAAATAAAAAATAAGAGATGTTTTGTGTTTATGAACTTGCAGAAGTTAAGTAGGAGTTGGAAGACCTATATACACCAGAAGATGAATAAGACTTTTTCAAGCAGTGGGGACAGTTGACTAAGTAAGATGTAGTGTAGGATGACACAAGTTTTAAGCATGCATCCTAAGGGACATGCAACCTCATTAAGTATGCCATTTTGGGCATAAAATTGTTTAGTCAATGTTTTTTGCCATTGACCTACTATTGCCACTATAAGTTATATGATTTATCTTGCAGGATTGGATAGGTTAAGTAATGAGATTATGTTCATGAAGGATAGCTTGAGGGTCCAACACCTTAGCATAGTAAGGTGGTCATAACTCATCATAACACTTGGATGAGCAAATGGTTCCACACATGCTATACAAAGACAACCTCCCTTGATAGCACCAAAATATGCCCTTCGATAATTCCATGATGAGTGAAATTTGATGTGATTATAGATTATGCATGATTATATATAAGGGAATTAATTAAGATTGGAAAGATAAAGAAAATTAGAGTTACATGTGAAATCTTATATAAATATTATATTAAAACCATTTTCAAATCTGAAGGTAAAATCAAGATAAAGGTATAGATATACAATACCAAGTTTGAGATAAAGATCTCAAACATCTAGTTGTGAAAATCTTTTCAAATCTTGATATAAGATCTTTGATTTGATCACATAAAATGAGGTAGAGATGAATCTTGTTAGGTTTAATTTGCTCTAAGATTTTCACTCTTGAAGAAGTAAGTTTGTTTTGAAATCTATTTAGTTTGAAATAGGGTTATAGGTATTTCTAGTTGTTGTAACTGACATTTGAAAAATAAATAATTTTTAGGCCTTGAATTGATTTGTGAATCAATTTGTAGTGGTTATAACCAACTTATAACTAACTAATCAATTTATGAATCGATTCAGCATATGTAAAAATCTATGACCAAATTGATTGATGAATTGAATCATAGTATTTTGAAATCAAGCATTGAATTAATTAGGGAATTGATTCAGATGATTTTCCTAATCTTTGGTAAAAACATTTTTCAAAACTTTTAATCGATTGGTGAATTGATTCAAATAGTTTTCACAAGTTTTTCAATATGAATCAATTCATGAATCGATTTATAGATTGTAAAATAATTTTTATAAAACTTACACTTGTGAAAGTTTATTTTAAAATTTTTTTTGAAAAATACTTAATTTTTAAATCGCTTCAAGAGATGTATTTGCTACCTTAATTTATCAATTTTAAGAAATTTATTTACATCAAGATCTGAATAGAATTTTACTTACAAAAGATCCTATAAAAGAATAAATCCTAAGTGAAATTGTGGATCTCTTGAATCATATGTACTTTAATCCTGCAAAACAAATGATAAGCACTAAAATATTTGATTAGATACAAATTGTTTTCAACATCAAAACCATGTAGGAAAAAGATAACAAAGCAATCAAATGCTAACAATCTCATTAGCTATGCTAATAATCTCCAAAATGTTAGCAACTCTAGGGCCTCATTTAGCACCATATAAGGCCTGATTATATAGGATAAATAATACAAGTAGGACTTATACTATATTTAGGGCTTTCAAATTGATTGTATAACATATCCAAAAATCTCCTCTTATATATTGAATTTTGTGTAAGACTTTCTGTTCAATGAGATTGAAAATAAGGGCCAATAGGATAGTGTTAAGATAAATACTAGATTATTAAAATTAAAAATAGTTCTTTCGAATCCTAATATCTCTTCTATTAAGATGAATCTTAACTCTCTTTATAATTTTCTTTTTAGATTTTATGCATGGTATTGTGAAAAATATTATACTATATTGTCATCAAAGTGTAAATCTTTAATTTATATTATCATATTTTTGAGAAAAATATTAATTATTAGAAGGCATTTTGGTCAAACTATGTGCTTCAAATTCATTTTAGGGCAAATTTATTGGCTCTTTATATCTAAGAGTATTTTTATTGAATTAACTATTTCTTAAAGCTATACATTCTTATATAACATGACAACAAACAAAAGATATAATTTTATACCAACTTTTATCTTATACAGTGACAAATCAAACATGGTATAGTTTATCCTATACATGTACTATACAATGATTCTTATGCTATACATGCCAAACAATGCCTAAGAGAATCTAATAAGGCTGTTGACTTCCTTGTAGGGATTAAATACAATTTATTAGTAATTTTCATGGCTTTATGAGCCTTCCTTCTTGTCTAGGTTAGATCTTAGTGGATGATGAGGTTAGGGTAGTGTAAAATGTGTATTATTTAGTTTTTTTCTTATAGTTTCCCCCTTTTTTTTTTTGCTAACATGAAATATCAAATACTAATCATCTATTCAAATACAAAAACATCCTTTTTTTCACTATTTTTATATGTTCATTTTTTCTTGACTCCAATTTAATCAAAATAATAAGTCAACTAGATTGATATTAGTAATGAGAGACTTAGGTAATATAGTAAAAATTTTAGGTTCAAATTTCCTTACTGTCACTATAAAAACAATTGAAAAAATACACATGAGTGATCTACTCACTCATGTTAACCCATCCATTGTATTTATGCAACTAGCTATAATGCACGTGCCTATGACATAATACAAAGCTATTCTCCAAGCTTTAGTGTACATAACATAACTACATTAGAAGGATAGCCATTACCTTTGGAAATTAGTATAAAATCTATTGCTATTGTATGTAGAAAATGTTAATTTAATTATGAGTTCAAATGATCCAATGAGTAAACACTAACCCTACAATGAGGGTAACTAGAACACAATCCCTAACAAGAAATTCTCTAATTTCACAAATTCTATCATCTACTTCAATCCAATTGTTCCAAGTCCAAAATAATCATATACAATTAAAACTGGACAAACTAGTTGTTGTCTAAAAAATTCGCATATGCATAGTTCAACATAAACATTAAATTTATTACAAATTTAAGGTCAATTCCAAAATCCTAAATGAATAAATGCCACAAATCCAAAATCCTAGAAACCACTGAACTGGTCTATCAGTACCTTTTAGATTGTTAACTAATCAACCCTCCTCCAAAATCCAACCTAATTGACATCTTAATGGACCACCTCTATGCCCAGTCAAAGATAGATTAGCATGGGGTGTGGCCAATTCTTCTCCCTTTTAAGACAATTCATTCTTAAATTATTCCTGCTCATGGAATGGCCTTATTCACCCTATTTACGACTTCTTTTTAAGACTTGGTGCTGATTGATTAATCAATTCCTTGTCTATACAAGACTCACTTTCTTCAATGTTTTAATTGGTCTTTGGATTCTAGAATGTTATAATCTGTCTTTGCTTACTTTGGTTTTGCATTTACTGTATGGTTCCAAAATAACACTTGTTCATTGTTCATAGGTGCCTCAATACTCTCCTATGACATTACTAACTTTTTTGTTTGTCTCTTTTCTTGCATAAGTTAAGTTGGTGCTCCACTTGTTCATTGTCCATACTTTTATACAGTTTCATTTCATATGGCATTGTCCTTTATCTCTAATTTTTCTTGTACATTTACTCCAGTTATTGACTAACAGTGACTTTGACATGTCCATTTGTTATTTAATCCAAAGCAAAAATGCCTTTGTTACTCTCTATTCTATGTTTTGTTATCTTACATGTCTCTTATTTAGCTTGTTACATCCTATCTTTATATCAAACTTGATTTTTTATCTCGAGTGTATGGAACCATTCCAATGTGACTTTGTGATTGAGACCTCCTTCTTGCTTCATCTTTGCCTTTTCTATGTCAGCATACATAATTTAGAAATAAAAAAGTCAATTTTTATATAAATTCTTTGCCCCTTTAACAATTTATAAATCAATTGATGTAATCAACTAAATCAAGGAGCCATAAAATTAATAACCAATATCATCAACAAAAATTAAACCATACAAATCAATCATAATATCACATATTATGTAATTAGCCCATTTACATTATGTACAACTGGAAGCACCATAATCAAAAGGTAATATATTGAAATAGCATAATTTAACACTACTTTCATGCCAATTGTCGGTAAAATAGGAAAAACTATGCCTAGTAGATTTTAAATTTTCACAATGTAGTTTCCCATATCTTTTACATATGTTATTTTAATACAATATAGTAATGTAATTTTACCTTACAAGTCCTTAAGATAGACGAGTCAATCTTCACCTTTTTACATTCCATAATTTTTTTGGTAATCACTTTGTCATCTTGTTAATTCTCAACATATGGCAACACAATTTCTCTTTCTTTCTCAAAGAATAACTCACTTGAAACAAGAGATGAAAGGAGATCAAGAAAAACAATAATTGCATAAAATTTTAGAAACCCTAATGCGCATAGAACACTGGATCAAACTTCTAAAAAGTTTCTCTAACCCTTCTTCTATGCTATGGTGGAATGTTTGGCTCACATAAATCAATCACAATGGTTTTGAGCGTAAGCCTAACTTCTGTGTATATAATCCAACAATTTGATTTAGGATAACCTAGGACCTAATGGATTTATAATTCTAAGCTCCAATAAAACAAAAAGAATTAATCAAAATCCTTTAATCCATCATCTCAATTTATTAAATCCTCGATTGCTCCACTATAAACCCAATATTGCACTCTTATAAATATAAATATAACTTTCATCATATATAAACTAACTTATACTATCCATACTTGATAAATACATATGAAGTGATCCTCTACAAGTCATTCATAGCCAAAGTTTGGTCATAGTCCGTATACCTTTTTAATAGCAACTTTATCCTTGACTTTCTTTGACCATCCAATAGGCAATTAATTCATACAAGTATAAATTGATATTCTGATAACTTTTATTAGAATCAAACACTCTTTCTTAGAGACCTAAGTTAGTAATCAAGAGAATGACTTCTTTGACTTTTTTGAGAGAAAGAGTAGATTCCATGTCTATGATTAATGTTGCCAAATACTTAATCTATTGTATCCCTAAAATAGGAATTTATTAGCCTAGACTATAGCATAAGCCTCACCCATATAGACCAAAGGATATAACATCATTGATAGGAGTTCATTCACTCAGGATTAAGATTACTCCATAAATGAACATTGTTGATAAAAAAAATTCCATATTTATAAAGTTATTAGTGAATTCTATTTGTCATGGTCAGTCTTATACAATCTCTATTGTATAAGGACCTCCAACTTGGAAGTCTTCACATTAATAATCTAGATATGATTATCCTACAAGTAGTTATGGACCATGGCAACAGTCTCAAAATGAAATGTTTACTTTACAACTATGAACTTATTATCACCTGGATCAAATCCTCTTGTGTTATTCTTAACACTTAATCCAAGTTTACATATACAATCTTAGAACTTCACAAATATAAATATCATAGAACAAGCATTCAAGAAAAAGTTAACTTCTATTTAATAATCAATAAATTTACTATCCCATTATCTTTTGGGTGCAAACCCCAGCATCATATTTATTCTTCACCTATTAGTTATTGCTCCATTTATTGTTTTATCCCTTTCATCCTGTGCTTCTTACACCTATCTTTTTCCTTATAGCACTGCTACCCTTATGTCCAACTTTGATCCTTTCTGCTTATTGATCATCCGTCCTTCTCGTTCTTAACTTATCTCTTAACCACTTATGTTCTTCTTGACATGGTCTATGATTTATCATTGTTCAATTTGTTTTCAAGGGAGGATTAATACTAACTTTTTATCTATTAATTTACAACAACTTTTGCATGAACCCACTTCTGCTCATTTTACTTTATCATTTGTTTCATTCTCTTCCCTAACCATTGGTCCACTATAATACTTGTTCATCATGCATTACTATTTTTAATTTATTCTACAAGATAAACATTTAATAATCTATGCATTCTTTTATAACATGAAAATTTGTACATTGATTCACATTGATGATATACTTTTCAGAAAGTAACATCATAAAGCATTATCACAATAACATTAAAACAAAACAAATAAAGCAACAAACATAAAGGGGCTCTATTAGCCTTCCACATGAAATCTTATACTACTGATTAAGAAATCTTAAGCTATAAAGGTCTATAACAAAGGTAACATAAGTATGATTTACCCTCTCCTTTGTGTAATCTAACCTCTGCTTAATGCAATCCATACATTACTCCGTATGGGTGCTCAAAGTCTGCACTCGTAGGCTTATGCTTGCATGACCTCATAAAGCTCATCTCCTACAGCAATGGGCCCTCATGACACCTCATCTATCTAGGTCTCATCAAGGGCATTGTAGCCTATAGTGCTGATAACTCTATGAAAATAGAGTTATCTTAATGTTCCTAGACTTAAATTGTTGAAGTATTAGAGTGAGTTCTTTTAAATAAA
>JANHAO010000224.1:0-47381 GCA_026873985.1 Saraca asoca
CATAGCCTAGAATGAATTAGAATGAATCTAAGGAGTCCTATTTATAGCCTTTTCTCGCATTCACCACGGTTGGGCTTCATAACACGGACTGGGTGTGCTCCATGGCATAGCCGTGCTAGGTGTTTTCTTCACATTTTCCTTTGTTTTTACTTGTTTCTTTCATGTATTATTCTTGTATCTTTTCCTTGATCAAATGTATCTTCATTCTTTGCGTTTCTCCCTTCTTTTTAGGCTTTTTTATCATCCTACATGAAAAATACAAACCAAGAGCAATATCTAGGACACAACATGAAATCAAAGTAAAAACACTAAGAAAACATAAAATATTATTAACAAAATGAACTAAAGCTATCTTATTTTCATGCACTTTTTCCCATTTATCAGATTGACTCTTTCCTTTTTAGGTTTACTTCTCTAAGTGAATATCATGCCCTCTGACATGATTTTGGACATCTTTAATAAAATTTGTCCACTTAACACATTTTTTCAGACTTGTTATCCTATAGTATGTGTCAAGTGTATATTATGGCCAACATTCTAACATTACTATGGCTTTGCTCTTTAGGCTCCATTGAAAGCTAATATGTCCCTTATAGACATGGTCAAGCCATCTTGGCAAGACTAAGGCTTCTCTCAAGGCCATCAAATCTCTTTCTCTTTCAGATAGTTTTGCATTCTTTTGAATGTTACTATGAATGAGTGCATAATCAATGTCTTGTGTTATACAACAAGCCCATCAACTTCTGCACATGCTTGCATTTGATGCACCCTTTATATTCCTTTGAATGTAATATCCCACAAATTAGTAATCGAGTCACACCAACCTTTTTGCTATCCTCTTAGTCAAGTCCTTAACAATATGTCTCCATTATTTTGATGAGTGTTTGCTTCACTCACAACCTTCATATAATGTCAGTAAGTCAAATCTACACCAATTGTAGCCCATTTGATCCGCTCTCTCTAGCACAATCAAGTTTTGATACCAACTATCATAATTGGTATTAGGAGATCCCCTCACTAAGATGACACATTTGTCACAATCCTACCTATTTGGTCATCCTACCTTCTCCTCTAAAAGCTTGGCTAGACAAAAGTGCTCAACAAGTTAAATGCCTAGCATGGAACTAATCCTAGGTGGTAACCTTTGGCACTTACCAGAGCATTCTGTTATTGGCCAGAACCCTTGGGTGGAGAGTCATGCTTTGCCATTGTTCACATGTGAGAGTTCCCAAGGTTCAAACTATGAAATCCTTTGCTTTGATACTAACTATCACAGGTCGATAGCTTTTTTAGCCATACTATGCATTGTATAAGGCCAATTCTTGGCCAACATGCTAGCCTTCCAATAAACTCAGGTCACACTAGATAGACAACAGTGTAAAATAGATTTTGATTACCCATATAATGAAATATTATATGCAACATGCCTGTAGGCAAACATGAGCATATAGTTGAAGCATCCATGCATACCAAGTCTTAAAGAACACACCATATAAGTAACCTTTAGTGCATATCAAGAATGAATTTTTTAAATAAAGGGAGAGATAATTCAATTTTATTAATATATGCCTCATTATATAGTTTTGAGGATGTAGGGGAGTTTCTAAGCCACCACACTATGATTCCTAGCCCATGTCTTAGTGCCCACTTGGGTCACCAGACGTGCCCCCATAAAAAACATTTTAATCCAAAGCCCAAATGACAAAAGTAGACATATTTTTTTTCTTTCAAGTTGATATAATGGCTTTTCTCTTAGTTTAAAAAGGTTCTAATGCACCATCTCATATAGATGCGAAGAAAAAAAATGCAAGGATTGCAACCATGTACTTTTCTACTAGCACTACTCAACCCAATTAGGTTTAATTTAATGGTAGAAAAGTAAATAAGCAAAAACAAATAGCCTAATTGACACAGGCTTGACCCAATATGACTGGGTTTGATTTAACGAAAGAAAAATAATTAAGCAAAAATAAATGATTTGGCTTGATATAAACTTGACCCACCTTGATTGGGTTTGATTTAATGACATTAAAATAAATAAGCAAAAATAAATTACTTGGGTTGGCACAGGCTTGACTCAATTTGATTAGGTTCAATTTAACAATAGAAAAGTAAAGAAACAAAAATAAATGACCTGGCTTGAGATAACCTTGACCCAACTTGATAGGGTTTGATTTAACTATAGAAAAATAAATAAGCAAAAATAAATGGCCTGGCATGACACAACCTTGACCCAACTTGATTGGGTTTGATTTAATTACAAAAAAATAAATAAGCTGGCTTGACATAGGCTTGATCCAACTTGTTTGGATTCGATTTAATTATGGAAAAATAAATGACCTAACTTGACATAGACTTGACCTAACTTGATTGGATTTGATTTAATGATGAAAAAATAAATAAGCAAAACTAAATGACCTGACTTGACAAAGGTTTGACCCAACTAGATTGGGTTTGACTAAATTGTGAAAAAATAAATAAGCAAAAATAAATGACCAGCTAGACACAAGCTTGACACAACTTAATTGAGTTCAATTTAATAGCTGAAAAATAAATGGCTTGTCTTGACACAAGCTTGGCCTAATTTGATTGTTCTTGATTTAATGAAAGTAAATAAATAAGAAAAAAATAAATGACCTCGCTTGACATAGGCTTAACCCAACTTGATTGGATTTGATTTAACAAAAAAAAAGAGGATAGATTGCAAATAATGAATGATTTGATCAAATTCTTTTTTATTTACATTTTAGCAAAAAAATGATTACTCGTCCAAAGAAATTGGTATTCAATCAAATTTCCTAATGTTGGCTTTTGAATATGATTAGATCAACAAAAAAATTGACCTTGACTCTCAACTTTGCATCAATGTGCATTTTGATCCTTTGTGATTTAATACTTACATCAAATGTGACTTTCTTTAAGTAATGTTCAATTAGTTCATGATTTGTAAAATATTAAAGAGCTTGAACCAAAGATTAAAATCCTAAAACAAAATTTTTATTCATAAATTACCCCAGTTTGGGGTTTCAAAGTAATTTAAAGAAAATCACAAATCTCCTAATTTGAGGTTTTCAATTTTTTTAAAAGCATTAAATTTGCCCTAATTTGGGGATTCTCAAAATAGCTAGAAAGGAAATAAACAATTGCCCCAGTTTGGGATTCTTAAAATATTTATAGAAAACTCAAAAATTACCTTTTTTAGAATTTTTGAAATTTAGAAAAATGCAAAATTATCATAGTTTGGTTTCTTAGGTATCTTATTGAGATTTTGGAATATGTCATATGTAGGATACTTTTTGAGTTAGATTTGCCCCAGTTTCTATTTTTTCTTTGCCAAAATTTGGCCCAATGTATATTTAAATAAAATCGAGTCTCAAAGAGAGCTTTAATAATTCGTAATGTGGTCATGGTGATGGGCTTGATGAGAAGGAAAAGGAAAATGACTTAAAATTTATTATCTCCTTATTACTTCTTCTTATTGAACTTCTAACACTTAGCTTTAAAAGATTGTATGATAATATTCAATTACCAAGAATAGATCAAAGGATTCTAACGTGGTTCAATGTGATATAAATTTGACTTACGGAAGAAAAGATATAAAGGCCCAAGATTTGATGTTTGGTTTTGATGCGAACCTTATTTGAAATGTCATTGGTCTTTTTATTTTGGAATTCTCAATTGTACTTTTTGGAATACTCTCTTTTGATTTGAATTGATTATTACCTTACACATGTGTCTTTATCTTTTATTCTACAATTTTTGAAGCTTTTTTTTTAGCATTTGACTTTCCTCTTTTTATTCTATTTTCTATTCTCAAAGCTCTTTTTTATTTTTATTTTTTCTTATAAGCATGTCTGCTAGGTCCTTTTTCTCATAAATATTATTGTGACATATCTTAATCTATTTTCTTTGACTAAAAAGTTTAATAGATTCTTATTTTTTCCCAAGTTTAAAGAAAATCTTAGTCATGAAAGAAAATTTAAGCTTAAAATGGCTAGTGAGTGATAAAGGTATTTGAACAACAAGAAAAAAAAATCCATTTATTGTTACTCAAATACTTAGCATAGAATCTTTTGAAACATTGCCCTCACTTTGGTTATTATGATTCTAGTTTGATAACAAAAATACTCCTTCAAGATTAAAAGAGGTAACTAGTGATAATTCTCCTTAATTTTAGATGAAGACAAAGAATGCCTCTTAATTAGAATTCGAATCAAACTTGATTAAAAGTAATATTTTGGCAATATTTTTTTTAATATGTAGTTTTTTGTTGTCATAATGTCATAGGAAAAAAAAGTTGTTTCCTATGATAAAAAGAGTGAACTCGATTGGGTTCGATTTAATAGCAAAAAAGTAAAGAAGCAAAAATAAATGATCTGGCTTGACATAGGCTTGACCTAACTTAATTGGATTTGATTTAATATAAAAAATAATAAATGACCTGATTTAACACAAGCTTGACCTAACTAGATTGGATTTGATTTAACTGTAGAAAAATAAATAACAAAAAATAATTGACTTGGCTTGGCACAGGCTTAACTCATATTGATTGGGTTTGATTTAACAGCAAGCAAAACCAAATAACCTTGCTTGATATAGGCTTAACACAAATTGATTGGGTTTGATGTAATGGCAAAAAGGTAAATAAGCAAAAATAAATTATCTAACTTGACACAGGTTTGACCTAACTTGATCGAGTTTGATTTAACGGTACAAAGGTAAATAAGCAAAAATATATGACCTGTCTTGACATAGGCTTGGCCTAACTTGATTGGGTTCGATTTAATGATAGAAAAATGAATAAGCAAAAATAAATGGCTTGATTTGACACAGGCTCAACTCAACTTGATTCAGTTTGATCTAATGACAAGAAAATAAAGAAGCAAAAATAAATGACCTAACTTGATAGAGGCTTAATCCAACTTGATCAAGTTCAATTTATGAGTGAAAGTTCAATTTATGAGTGAAAAAATAAATAAAAATAAACGATCTAGCTTGATATTATTTTATTTAATTAAAATTCAAATAAAATTAAATGATAAATATCAAATGAAATTAAAAAATGAAATAAAAATTTATATTTCCAATATATTTATTTTTTTGTATTTTAAGATATGTGAAATGAAAATAAAACAAAAACAGGATTACTATCAATTTAAATATTTTTTTCAAGATGATATAAGTTAAAAAAATAGAAGAAATGCATATTTGTATTTTTTTTTATGTTTCCAAATTGACCCCAACAAAACATAGATAACATACTGTCACAGTGTGCCCTCAAGATGCGCGACATGGGCAATAACAATTTTAATAAACAAAATAAGAGTCACCATTAATTTTTTCATTGAAAAATTTGAAATCCAAAAAATGAATAAAATAGGTCTTATTAACTTGAGAATCTGATTCGTGAGTTGAATTGTGTATGTGGAAGATGTTAAGCACCTCATACTACTCATTAAATAAAGCCATTATCCAAAAAATAATTATACAATAGACTATGAAAAAAATATTAATCCCTAAAATATATGTGTCCATATTTAATAAAATATAAGAAAATAAAATAAAATATTTTAAATGTTGCAATGGTATTCACTTGTTACTCCATCAGAAGTAGATAGAAAAGTTGAGTTACTAGGTGGCTAAAGCCATTGATATAGGATTTAAGAAAATAGACCAAAAAATTATTTATTAAAAAATGACTTTTTAAATGAAACAGGCTTGATCTAAAAAAGTTAGGGCCTACATACGTTCGAAAGAAGGATCAAAGTCCTCATAATTTATAGAATCACTCAGTTATTTATAAAAATAATTTAATATGAAGTGTATATTAAAAATAGATTAAATAAAAGAGACGTAATTTCAAATGAAAGTTAAATAAGTAAATAATTTTGAAAAGTAATATAAAAGTATATGAAAATCAAATATTTTTTAATTTTTTTAATTTTTATTATATATAAAATGAATGAAAAGAAAGTTTAAATTTTTTATTTTTTATTATATATAAAATGAGAGACAAGAAAGTTGAAAATATTTTTTTTTATTATTGCATATAAGATAAATAAAAAAAATCAAAATTTAAAATAATAAGTGTCCAACATTCTCTTAAAGTCTCAAAAATTGGAATTTTAAATACATATGAATGCAATATTAACGCGTCCTATGGTTTTTCTACGAAAGAGATAGAAACTTTGGCTTCTTATAGGCATTATTCTCAAACTTAAAAAGGATAGAGATGGCTGCCACATGTGATAATTGGACAGTATACCGTCTCATCATCGGTCAAGGAGTATAGAACCTAATGAATGAAACAAATATATCTAATGCATTAATTATAAAATTCAGATTAAAACGTAAATTTGTTGCTCTGCGGTTTAATAGATATGACAAACCTTTGTCTCAAACCAATTCCTCATATATTCTAAAGAAAAAAAATCATTAGTACATTAAATTATATGAAAAGGCTTAGGAAATGCGGTTAACAATTCACAAAAGACATCAAACATACTATATGTATATTAATATAAAAGAGCCAGTTGAACTAAAAGAAAATGCAAAAGAAACAAGCACACAAAAACACCCATAAAAAAAAAAGAAAACAAAACAAAAGAAAAACATTAAAATTGCAAAAGGATCCATGTATATTACCTAAATGAACTAAAAACCAAATCATTCATAAATAAAACACTATAGTTTGACACAATCCTAATATAAAATCGAACACCCTTTAATTAATTTAGTCACCCACAACCTTATCTATATATATATATGCGTGCGCGTGCGCGTGTGTGAAAGCACCAAGTCATAAAATTTAACTTCAGATATAAAAATCATAATCAAGAAATTCATACATGGTGGTTGTAAGAAATGCTCAATTGAATCTGTGACTTATGGTGGATTAAATGATTGTTTGGTATAACAATTAAAATTCTCAATAATCAATTGTAGGTTAAATAATTGATTAAAATGCTTTTTAGAGATGTTTGATATAACAGTTAAAATCTTTCAATAATCAATTATAAGTAATAAGTCTGATTAAACAAAATACTACTTTGAATAGTTTTTATTTTTATTGAAGTTATAGAAAGAAAAATATTTAGATTTGTACCCATATTATCTTCATTTTTCTCTTCTTTTATCATTTTTGTCCTTATCACAATAATAAGGATAAAAACTCTTATTACTTTCTCTTTTTTCAATAAACTTTCTATAATTTAATACTAAAAATTAATTTTTCTATATATTATTCAAATAAGAATATATTACGTATAATCAATTATCAAATGATGTTATTAAATATAAAATAGATTTTTTTTATAATCAATTATTTAAAAATCAATGGTTAGCAATCAATTATATTTATAATTAATTATCTCTTCACTGTACCAAACGAGGCCTAAATATAATTTGTTTGATACTGATGCTACATCTACTCATGGATTAACTCGAAAGTCTCATTCCTTTCTCTCTGCAAAATAAACACCAGAGTTAGAAAACGTTTTGAACCCAAAAGGAATCCTTCTTTCTCTCTGATTTCTTTTTCTCTCTTGTCTACCCTTTTTTTTCTATTTGCTTTTTCTTGATCTCTCTCTTTTTTATCATTTTTATGTCTCTCATCTTTATGATTTTTTTTAACTCAGATCTTTTCTCTATGTATAATTGGGGAAAGATGAACCCTCTTTTTGATAGTAATTATCTTTAACCTTTGTATTCTTTCTAAAAGATAACTAAAAGATAAAACATAGTTATAAATAGATAAAATAAAAATAAAAATAAAAATTATAATATACTGCTTTATCTCTTTTGTTTTTGTTAAAATCAAACCAATACTTTTTTTTATATCTTTTTATATGTATTTAAATATAACCTAACAATGCAAAATATTGAAGATAATTAACCAAAAAAAAAAGACAAAGAAAGAAGAGAAAATAAGATAAAAGATAAACCTTGACTTAATAATGGAAAATATTGATGATAATTAATAAAAGATAGATCTTAACTTAAGAATGAAAAATATTAAAGATAATTTTAAAAAAATAATAATAAAATAAAAGATATATCTTTACAAAATTTTAAATTTAGATAAAATTCTTTTTTTTTTATTGATGTTGTGGGTGTTTTTGGGCAATGTAAATTGGGTTGGCAAAAGTTTAACAAGAGATGAGTCCAATCAGAAGAGGCCTAGATTGTCTAAGAACCGAGGTTGCTTGGCAGAGGCATTAGCTTGCCAGCGATGAGCTCAGGACACAAGACGGGACCAAAGCAGTAGCCCTGACTCGCTAAAGATGAGCCTTGACCCTTATGGCCAGTAGGTCACCCCTGTTCAAGCTCGAGTCGTCAAATACGAGTTTGATATTGCTGGTCTAAGGTAGACAGCAACCTTAAGACAAGAGCCCCAGCTCACAGGATGAAGCACACTGCCTAGCTAGAGACTCGCTGTGGTTGAATGTTAGCTCGAGGCAAGCGACAAACTTGCAAACACCAACTTGTATCTCGTAGGACCCACTCGTAAAAAGTAATCCACAGAAGCCGGCCTACAGTCTGTAGAAGTCAAATTATAGAAGTTTAGATTGTTAACACATTTATTACTTGATGCAATAGATTTACAATTCATTAAATTACATTTGTAACTTTATAACTTCTATAAAAGGGGGAGGAACAGATAGCATCCTCAGGGAAAATAGAGATTATAACTCTGCCAAGAGAAATAAAATCATCTGTGGACATAGAAATCCTAACCAAGGATTTTAGTTAAATGATATTAAAAACCCTTAGCTGTCTTCTCCCTATTCTTCCTCTTCTTTTGCCTATTGCATTTGTTTGATTTTTGCATTTGACTAATACTTATACAAACAGATTGCAGTTTGGGGGTTTCAAGAACTATTCTAGTTGACAAAGATTTGGACTTATCAAATTTTACTGTCAACAATTGATAAACTTAAAATAATGAGAACAAATGACAAAAAATGTAAATCTTATTCAAATAATATTAAATGATGAATATCAAATGAAATTTTAAAAAATAAATAAAAATATATATTTTCAATTTTTTTATTTTTAAGATACATGAAATGAAAACAAAATAAAAATAGGATTACTATCATTTTATATAATTTTTTTTCAAAATGATAAAAACTAAAAAATTAGGATGAAATGCATATTTTTATATATTTTCAAATTGACTCAAACAAAATACAGTTCAGAGCTTGCATTGGGATTACTTTACAATCTCAGAGGAAACATGCCACGTTCCTTCAAGGAATTGGCAATCAGAGCTCATGACCTGGAAATACAAATCATAAGGTACGAAAACTATATACTTTTTAACCCTTGTGAAAAAAAAGATTTGAATAAAGATATGTTGAAAGATGGAAAACCTTTAAAAGCAAAGGAAGTCATGATTGTTACAATAGCTCTGGCTAAAATTTCTATAGAATCTTCTAAAGAATAAATCAAATATTAAACCCAAAACATTCAAAAAGCTAAAATCAAGACAAGGTTAAACTGACCTTGAAATAACTTGAGGAAAAAGGAAACCTATTCTTTGACTTAGAAGTTCCCAGCATTTTAGATGAATAGCTAGAACAAAATCTAATTGAGCTTTTGACCTCTAAGCATATGGAACAAATGAGTAAAATTGAGCATCCCAAAAATGGCCGATACCATTGGATAGTTAGTCATTTGATTGAGAAGTGTTTTTCCCTAGAGAAATAATCTTAAAACTAGAAAGGGATAAAAAGATAAAGCTTGATTCTAAAGGAGGTACTCCATCTACCAATGTTGCTGTGATTAGTTTTAGGTCATAGGATCCTATTCCAGTAGCAACAAATGTAAGACATCTTCCAAGAAAGGAAGGGTGTTTACCTTAAGACCTTCCAACTCTTAAAGTGGAGGCATCATTTTTTTAGTCAAACTATCCCATTGCTATTCTTCCAAAAGGTACAATTCCTATGGAATTCCAAGTGGATGGTCAAACAATCACAGTTTATGCATATTTGGGAATACTTGACAAGGCAAACCTGTATGGTCCATCTCTCAATGAGAGAAAATCAGATGACATAGAAGTTTGGGAACATTCATCAGAATCAGAGGATGAGATAGGGGATGGATGGTAAATTATTGTCAATATGAAGAAAAGATAATCAAAGTTAACATGAGTTGTTCCTTTTAAGCTAAATAATCTTTTGGGGGGATGATCTTCCAGAACTAGGCTTGATGATTTCATATATCTTCTGGCACTAAGCTTGATGAATTCCATGTGGTGTTATCTTTTGGCATAAAAGAATGAGAATACCCTTCTTTCATTATGAAAGTTGATG
This sequence comes from Saraca asoca, assembly GCA_026873985.1. Lineage (NCBI taxonomy): Eukaryota > Viridiplantae > Streptophyta > Magnoliopsida > Fabales > Fabaceae > Saraca > Saraca asoca. Next base: position 10,317 of record JANHAO010000224.1, read on the forward strand.
AAAGGTGGATAGTTGTCATGTCTCTAAAATGCCAATCACCAAAGAAATTGCCTTTTCAATCAAATCAAACAAATGAAACCTTTCTAGGTCAAATTCAAGAGGCAAAGCATAATACCCCAAGACAAAAAAGAAATTAGAGAAATAAAAAGTCTTGACAATTATTACTAGGAGATGAAGAAATAATTCAACCATTCCAAAAGCATATTGTCTTGGAAGAGTATTTTCTGAAAGGTTAACTTCTAGAAGGATGTTTAACATTCTCTACAATAGATGTTCTAAGAATTTCTATTTCGAGGAGGAAGTAATCTTGGAAGCACTCCCTATCTCTATGGGAAAAACATGCTAAATAGAATCTCCATCCTTGATTGGTTCAAAGAAAGTAATAGTGGAAGTAAAGGGTTTAAAGGAGCAATTGTTCATAAATGATGTTGTCAGCCTAAAAGAAGACTTAACTTTGCCTATAACTTCCCTTCAAGGCTGCTAAGTCTACTTTGAATCTAATGGGATATGTCAAGAACAATGATGAGTGGTGAAAGAAACTCGAAACAATTTCTCAAAGAGAAATGAGGCTTCTAAGAGAAGCAACTGAAGCAGAAGTCCATGCACAATGAGAACATCAAGGCCAAGTGGGTAGTTCATCTCAAGCAAGTAGGTCTCAAGACATTTAAGAAAGGGCACTTTCTATGCTTCAACAAATGGACACCTCTTCTAACAATATGGGTGATGATAGAGATGCTGATGATGATGCTTAACTCATGTCTCTCCATTATCTAGCCTATAACTATTTCATTCTTGCACTTGCTGTTTAGTTTGATGTTTTCCCTGGATTAGTTTGGATTTCCTTGGTTATTTATGCATTTTAGATAGTTTACTATGGTTATTTTGATTACACTTTTGGGTATTATGATTTTAATGGCTCACTTCACTTTCACTACTTATATATCTTCTATTTCTCCTTTCACCTTACTTTATGTTGAGTTTTTTAATCCTTTGTAATTATGACAAATGGGGGAGAAATATTGGGTGATAAAATATGCTTATTGATAAATTGAATTAACAACCAATTTAGTTTTGCATATGTTAAGGTGGAGCTCATATTGTTTACTTTATCTGAACCCTCTTTGCTTGTTGAAACTTGGTTTTATCACCAAGAGTTTCTTGATATGCTAAATTAGTAAAATATGCTTGTTGATAAATTGAATTAACAATGAATTATAGTTTTGCACATGTTGAGGGGGAGCTCATATTCTATACTTTATTTTAACCATATTTACTTGTTGAAACTTGGTTTTATCACCATGAGTTTGTAATCATAAAAAAAGGGGAGATTTTTAGTCCCAAAAGGGTTAATGATTGGCTTTTGATGATTACAAATTTCCTTGGTTGATGTAGTGAAGAAGCATGAGAATGTCAAGACTTGGCATAGACTTGCATGAAGAATTAAAAGACTTAATTTAGTTTGAGGCTTAGTCATTTTAATTGTAAAATAGAGTTATAAGTCCAGAAACTTAGGTTAAAAGTTTAAAAGTGTTATGATGTGTTTAAAAATTGTTGGGAAAAAGGCTTGTATGTTTTCTATGAAAAACCCTTAAGAAAATACATTTCTATCATAAAAAAAGATGGGATTTTACATATAAAACATAGTACATATGATAAGCTAGTGTCTCTGTTCTACTTAGCCAAAGATTTGACTTCAAAACAGGGCATTCTAGGCTAACAATCGATCACTAGAATCCTAATAGTCGATTGCTAACTTTGGGTTACCTCTAGAAATAGGGCATTGGCCTAGCATTTGATCGCTAGGCTTCTAGCAGTTGACTGTTATAGTCTTGAGTAGTACTATGTATTGATTTAATGGGTTTTTTGCTTTATTCTTGTCTCTTCTCTTCTCCTAATGTCTCTAAACCTTTTCAAACCCTAAATTCATCTCCAACACTCACAAAATATTAAAAAACATTTCTTCTTGTGCTCTTTCTTGATTGATTGAAACCTTAACTTGAGCTTCTAGTCTTTCTTCTTCTCTATTCTTGATTTTCATTATGTAATCTAACATTTGAGTGTCCTTGAGCTAAAATTTTCTTCTTAAGTGTTCATCTTCTCTTTGATTTTAGATGAGGAAACCTTAGAATAGCAAGAGTAGGGTATCCCAAGTGTATTGCTTTCAGTGAGGTTTCTCAAAGGGGGTTTTGATTGTTTGAGTGTTGTAATCTTTGTATAGGCTTCTCCAAGTATCTAGTTCAAACTTGGAAGGATTTTGAAATATTAGAACCAAGCTTAGTTGAGATTGAAGAGTATATTTATATCTTGAAGTGGATCTTCAAGGAGGAACTACTATAAAATAATGTATCTAATCTTCCTATTCTACTCTCTTTAATTTTCTATAATTTATTTTCTACACTTTATATCTTTGATGTATTTGTTGTTCTAGTTGAGGTTGAATAGCTTAAGTATTGAACTTTAGATTGCTTGTGCTAGATTTTGAAATTATTGTTCCTTGTGATTGAAACTTGTAAAAATAGAAGGGATTTTTGAAAATGATTTAAAATTTATAAAATCTAAAAATTAATTCACCAGTGGAATCTTGGACTATTGGAATGTGCAAGGCTAAGTGAGACCGTGAGATCTTCACTGTTGAGAAAATGGCCAATAAATACATGTTTCCGTCGCAAATTTTCCAAGTTTCAGTCATTCCTTCTCATCCAATCCTTCCTCAGACATCTCTCTTCTATTAATGGGGCATGCCACTGAACATAGCTAGCCGCTTTTCACTTCCACAGACCAACCCGAACCAAACCACCAAGACACCGCTGTTTTCAGTGCCCCATCACCGGCCCCAGAGATTTTGCCAGAGAGTTCTTCATAGAATCCAAAAACCCACCTGGCTGGTCCTGCCATCCTCACTTCCACTTCCCAATACCCCCTTGCTGCCATTACTCAAGTGTTCGCCGGACATGTTGGCACCATTGACCTCTCGGCCATTTCCATTGAGAATTTCGTCATCGCCGGCCTCTGTTAGGCGTCATGGTAAACTTTATCGGTCTATATTAACGTCTTCAATTGTGATTTGAAACTTCAATGTGTGTGACAATTGTCTCGCAGTGGCTACCAGAATAGTAATTTAAAATCATAACCAATGACAGATCTAAGGGGGTCAGAATGCCATTTCACCTTGTGTATCCTATGTAAACTTCAAGATTAAATGTTATGTTGTCTTTTTTAACTTCCAAAAAATTTTATAGTAATTAATTTTTTTAACTTTTGATAATTATAAAATTTATAAGATATTTTTTCCCATAAAATCCATAAACTATTACATTACTCATATTTGGATTAAAATATATTTTTTGTATTATAAAATTACACTAGTCATGAACTGATAATCCTTTCTGGGTCCACAAGAAAGAAAATAATGGTAGAGTACCCACCACCGTTGTCGTGAAGATATATTTAAAAAATTTTAAATAAGGTGGGGTCATTTTTTTTAATTACTCTAATATATATTTTAATAAGTTTTTTGAAATTTTTTTATACTTTTTATAACTTTTTCAATAAAAATTATCTTTTATATATAATCAAGAAAATATTTAAATTTTTTTTCATATACCTTTTAACAAGGAAGTCACAACTTTTATAAAGTTATTTGACTACTAATTAAAGTTGCCACTGTGGCATCATTTCAGACAAAAAAAACCAAATTCTTCTTTAAGTAAGTTATAATAATTTTAGCCCACTCAATAGAAAGGAGAAGATTTCTAAAAAATCTAATGAATTTTTTTTCAACTCTAGAGACGATAAAATATAGAGTAAAATACTCTGTTATATCTTCTTGAGGTTTAGTTAAAATATGCGGCTCTTTCTTGAGTCTTAGTTAAAATGCGCAGCTCTTACTTGTACTTTAAAAATCTACAGTTTAGTCTAGCTTAGTAACTCTCTTAGGAATATTTCATAGAATATTCAAAGATTACCCAATTATTTTAATTTGTTTTAGTTTCGGATTATCCAATTATACAATTATCCTTTCATTTTCTAAAGTCTTTTCTCCATTTTCTAAAATCAAACATGGATTTCATGGTAGAACCACCACTAGACCTCATTTTCCCTCTAGAACAAGCCACCTTCATGGCCAAGTAGTTCCCATCAACCACTGAACAAATTCGCCTTCTTCAAATCTACACTTCCTTTCATCATGCCCAACACCATCTCTCCAACTTCCTCTCAAGGATCCAATTCCCTACTTAGCCATCATTACTAGCAGAAAACTCATTCATGTTGACACTGGTGCCACCATAGATGGTAAAAGGAATAAATCAGTATAGGTAGGGGACAATGATGAGGTTGAAGTTGAAGGAAACTCAAAGGGGAAAATTGAGAAGGTCGAGGAGAAGATGAGACTATTTCATCAAGAAGAAGTGGCCTATTGTCGTTTACGGTGATGGAGGCAAAAGAGACACGGTTGTGTAATGATGGGTTTGTTAGGAGAATGAAGGACTTTGGTAAGGCTTTGAAATTGATGTATCATTTCATGGATGAAGCTGGAAATAGAGAAGTTTGAATTTTTCAATTGAGATGAATTTTTTTTGGTAGTTTCAAATTTTATTATCTTGGAACTTAAAAATTTATTTGGTGAAAATTATTAGAGGAAGTAATTTGGTTAATGAAGGTTCTTCCTTGATCATTGAAGAATTGGTAAAGTGTCACACGCAATTTATGTAGATTTTAGTCCTCGAAGAAGCAAACAGGAGATGTGAGACTGAAAACATATTTTATTCAATAAAGAGGACTAAATTTGGAATTATTTGGTCAAATTAGGGGGAAAACTAGTTAACTAAGGGAATATGCAACTGTTGCTTTTAATTGGAGTTATGTGTAAGGTTTTTTTTTTTTTATTGAAATGTAAGGGAAGTCTCCATAGGTTTTCAAAGTTTAGGGAAGGGCTGCGTATTTTCACTAAATCTCAGGGGAGGGCAGAATATTTTACCTTAAAATATAAGCATTATAGGTAATCTTGTATTATTGGTACTTGCATGAATCTCAACTTTTATGATGACTTAAATCTAAAAATAAGAACTTTGATGTTTAAAATACATACTTGAACTCAAAAAATGCATGAATACAAAAATATCAAAAATTTGTAAAATTTTCTTTTTCTTTTCTAAAACTATCTAAAATCACATTCCTTGCTTATTATTTCTTTGAGACATAGTGTTTTAAAATCCGACTTAACCATTAACCTGACTTGGTGACTGGGTCAAAGTCAGATCGGTTTAATCGATTAAATCAAGTGGTTAAACTAGTTGAAGTATTTTTCATATTTATAAATACATAAGATAAAAATTTAACATATTACATTATATATAAATGTTTTTATGTTATTAAGAGTGGACTAATGGTGTAAAATTCAAGTAAATGTGGAAGATAAATATTAAATCATATCATGTATTTTTTCAGTTTAATATGCATTTACAAAAATGGTAAATATTTTTAGCCCCAGGATTCAACATGATTAATTTTGATAATGACAAATGAGTGTTAGAATAACATTATATGTTTGTGTACTAAAGTATGATATCTTATACAAGTTTAATAGGCTTGTTGTGCTATGGTTGAGTTGTATATATATATGATATCATGGTAATGCATTCTCTTTTGATAATTTGTCATATTTTATATATTTGAATAATGCATTATGATAAATTATATTGGACCCACTATATGGCTTGCAAAGTTTATGTACATTATATAGGAAAGTCCAAATGGAAGAAGAATAAGCATTGGAGTAAAGCAATGAAAAATTGTCATCATGCTCAACTCAGGAAGGAACAAGGAAGGAAGGTAAGAAAAAAGATGTGCTCCAAGTATTGAAAATTGAAAGATTGGAGCATTGGATGCTTGGAAGCATTAATAAAGCCTAAAGACTTCAATGAGTATATTTTTTCTTTTTAGGCTTAGACTTTCTTGTAATATATATATATATATATATATTTATGATACAGAGCTCAAACATATTTCCAAATTCTTATCTAGCTCAAAATGTCTTAAAAATATAGCCCATAATCATATTTTCACAAAATAGCCTTGAAAAAACTTCAAAAACAAATGATCAAGATATAAAAAAGTTATGACTTTTTTAATTTGAATCTAAAAATCAATTTTTTATAATAAAGTTTTTCTATCTTTTTTTCATTGCTTTTACTATATCTCAAAAACTACATTTGATATGAATATAAAGCTAATTCCATTTGAAAGTAGACTCAAATAGCTTTCCAATGATAAGTCATTTTCTTAAAATGGGTTTGAAATGAAAAAAACTGATAATCTTTTAAAGTTGAATATGCAGTATTGTCATTGAGAATTGATTCTAGAATCGAAACTTGTTAGATAGAAAGGTGGTATTTCAGCTAGAATCGATTCATAGCTCTAGAATTCACAAGAATCGATTCCTCTATTTTGGTTTGAATTATAATAGCTAGTTTTCATCTAGAAGTGAACCAAATAACTATGAAACATTATGAGCTTCTTATATAAGTTAAGAATCATCAAGTACAACACATAAAGAGTCTAAACTTCATACTTTATCATTTATTACTCCTTCTTTTATTAAAATCAAGATTTGAGCTCTTCATTATGAAATTCTTTTATTCTAGGTGCTTCATTTTTATCTACTCTTTGAGAGAGTTTGTTTGAATTATTCATTTTCTAAATCTTCTTTTGAGTGGTAAAGGGTGAGGTATCCCTTAGAATTTTTTAGATAGGGTTCTCTTATAAAGAAAGGATTTTCTTAAGGAAGAGACAGAATTTGTAAAGGCTTCTTCAAGTGCTTGATTCAAATTTGAAGAGGTAATGGAAAAGTAGACCCAAGCTTGTGAAGCTTGGAAAGTGGATGTATACCATGGAGAGGATCTTTACGGGGGAACTATTATAAATTTTTTTGTTTAATATCTCTACCCTTACTCTATTTATATTTGATAATATTTTCTATTTTTATGTATAAAATTTGTTAGATTTATTATGCTCCAATGTTTATCTTGTTGCTCGGATATTTGAATGATTGAAATAGATATCCATCAATGCATGTGCTTCTTGATACCTTATTTATGTGTAGTTAAATAAGTTGCTTTACTTATTATATCTTAAGTGTAAACATTTTCATAAAACTATCTTTGGTTGTTGGAATTAAAACCATCCCATAATTTTTCAAAATCAAAAGGTTTTCAAAGAGAATTTTAAAAATTGTAAAGATTTTAAAAACACATAATTCATCCCTCTTGGTTGTAGGTTGCCTTGTCTTACAAATATAAGTATATGTAATATGGATGAATAATAAAAAATAATATAATATATAAATAATAAATATGTAATAGTGTGATATGTACATAATAATTATGTAATACTCTAAAACATCTAAAAATGTTATATTGTATATAAAATTTGCAAACTTATAAGTAAAAAGAAAAATGGTTGGTGCACTGGAAACTCTAATGGACTCCCCAGCTTTATAGGTTGCCTGATTGGGGTTTGACTCCCTTGGATGCCTAAATGACATTTCATTTTGCTTGTTACCTGTTGAAGTCAAGTATGGATTGGGTATCGACTCTTGTTGGGTTTTTAGGACTTCACTAGTTTCTAGCGGGTCAATCTAGGCCAATTGCTAGCTAGGATGGATTTATGGCATCACCTGACCCATTTGAAGTCTCAGTCCAAATTTAACCAGTTGAATTGATTAGGCCAAACCAGATTCAATAACATTGCTTTAATATCAAAACTACTATATGAACATATTGGGTTAGGCCATCATGGTATCCATGAATGCAACCATAAGGTTTGTTACATTTTGGAAAAGCTTTCAAACATGATATACACAATTCTAAATTGTGGTTGCTATTACAATTACATTATGATTAATAAAATTATAAATAAATAAATAAATATGATTGCTATAAAAGAAATTATAAAAAATTACAATTACAGAATTCAACATAACAATAATATTAAGTGGACCATTATTTTGAATATATCTATTGACTTGACTCACAAATCATAGAAATAAATAAATTTAATTAAGCTGCATATATTGCCACAAAAATTAATTATGTAGTGTGAGAGTGTCAAATAAGTTGGGGGCAAGTCACCTAAGAATGTCAAAGTTTTCATTAGTGGTGGTTGTAATTACTTCATTTGTGAATGGCCTTTTGGTATCTCTTCTTATAATCTTCCGACATTAATACCTTTCATTGTTTTCAAGTGACTCAGAAGTTCAAAAACTAGTTGTGAAGTTCACACCTATATTAGCCTTGTGCATTCTTGCTAGCAACATTCAGCCTGTTCTTTCAAGTACTTAGTTTATTAGCACGATCACCTTTTCTTCTCTTTAAAGTTTCCTTTATCTGGGTAACCAAAATATCAGTGGAAACCTATTTTACTTTGAATCAAAGATAAAGACCCAATGATGGTTCATGTTAATTGTCAATTTATTTCAATTTTGATTCTCTTAATTCCTATTTTGATTAAGGAGCCTATTAATTAATTGTTCAAAGTGGTATAATGCTAGTTGAACTTTCATAGGCAATTTCATTGTTTGAGACTGTTTAATTTTGGGACAGCAATAAGGTTTTGAAAAGCTACTGGGGTGAGTTAATTCTCCTAGAAAATTAAAGGTAATTAATTGGGTTGTTACTGGGATAATTTAGTTAATTAGACTTAGTGCTTTTAAGACTTAATACTATTGATAAATTAGTTAGGGTGCTAGGTTTTGACTGGTTTAATAATAAATGTCAATTAGGTGTTAGGCTTGGTTAACTAGTTCAGGAAGAAATTGCAAGGTTTAATTAGGTATTGGGCTTAATTAATATCTTGGCTAAGCAGCCAAAATAGGGATGATACAATAATGTAAAGGATCAGTGAATGAATTAGTGGCAAGAGTTCCCTGGATTGAATTTTTCTCTTTAGTTTTCCCCATCTCTTGTTTCTGTTTTATTATGCATTTAATTTGTTTGATTTAATTCCTAGTTTGGGTAGCATCCACCCCTATTTTACTAATTTACCAATATCATTAAGCCTTGAAAATATTAAGTCTAATTACCTAAATTACCTTAATAGTAACCTAATTAATTATCCTTAATTTTTTAGGAGAATTGACTCATTCTAGTAGCTTGTCAAAGCTCTGCTGCTACCCCACAACCAAAACCTATGGGAGTCCATCTAGCATTAAACCACTTTGAACAATTAATTAATATGCTCCTTAATCAACCATTCATAGCAATTATAGGTAATAAGAACAAAGAATTCAGAGAATTAAAAAAGGAATAAATTGACAATTAAATCAGGTCACACGATCAAGAATAGAAGACGTGTAAAAGTTCATTTAGATTGAAAAAAGAATCCAGCTACATAATAATTACAAAAACAAAAGGGAGAATAAAAAGGAAAAGAGAAAACCTAATTACAGATGAAGTCTTGCCTAGCAGAGCTACTCATCTCTAAAGATAAGAAACAATATAGAAAGAATGTAAAAAGATGTTCCATATGAGGCTTAACTATCTATTATAGGTTTAGTGCACTACCTCTTAGTTGGGTCGCAGTTTAGGGTTGGAAGGGGACTTTTTTGGATGTGATACTCTCCATATGAAATATAGGTATATCAATTAGCTTTCCAATGACCTTAACCTTGCATTGAAACTCAATCTCTAGCTCAAGTTATAGGGTAAACACCAAGACAGATTTTTAGAGCAGTTTAACTTGTAATAGAGTTAAACACTTAAGTTTACAATGATATAATTAAGTCAAAACGGTGTAATTTGATCTCAAGTCTTTCACGAAAGTTTTAGGGTTTGATCTTAGATATCCAATGGGCATGAGTTTGAACCTAAATGATAGGTGGAGCTCCACTCATGTTGAAAATAATGAAATTGGGTCTGGGTCATAGCACTGCACTCTGTTATGACTTCCAAGCTTTATTCACCTTCAAAATGTCTAAACTAGGCTCTAAGCTCTTCATGACATTTTTAGCCGTCTCTCTTAGCTTTCCAAGACATAATAATCACTTAGGACTGAGGTTTAAAACTCTAGATATGCCTAATAATATGAAACAACCTGGATTAGTGTAAATTTACTAAATAAATTCAATTAAGCATAAAAACTTAGTAAACCACAAAACCAATCTCATGTGTCCAATTAAGCATAGAAGCATGACAAAAAACTAAGTATAAAGGGATATAAAATATGTATAAATTGCATTCATCAGCCTGGATCATGAAGTTTTGGCACCATAAAATTTGCCTGCCACCCATGAATTGCAGAATCCATCTTCATCTGCTTAAAATTTTTACTACCTACATTCGGTTGATCAATACAAATGGAATTTGGAACATCATCATGAACTATATGGTTAGCAACATTAATAAAGCTCACAAAATAATCATCACGAGGATGTTTTTTTGGGATAATCAAAGATATTATAATATAAAGTGTTACCATCAAACTCCATAATGACAGAGCTAGTATACACATAATTTTTTGTCTTCATGAAAGGTCTACCTAAAATGATAGGAGTTGAGGTGTTAGTTGAGGGATCATTAGGCATTTTTAAAATATAAAAATCAGTTGGGAAAATGAAAGCATTCATCCTTACTAACATATCCTCAAGTTATCCTACAAGAATCACATTAAACCTATTTGCTAATTGAATCACAACATCTATTCTTTTTAATAGACCTAAATTCAAAGATGAATAAATAGAATATGACATGACATTCATAGATGCACCTAAGTCTAGCATGACATGTGTAAAATGATTTTGACTAATGGAACATGAGATAGTGAAGGAACCTAGATCCTTGTATTTATGGGGAATTTTTCTTTGAATGACCGTAGACATTGTTTCCCCAATGCATATCCTCTCATTGCCTTTCAATTTCTTTCTAGTTGGGCACAACTCCTTAAGAAACTTGGCATATCGAGGAATTTATTTGATGACATCTAGCAGGGGAATGTTCACTTACATTTTCCTTAAATTTTCCAAAATGCTTCTCTCTTGCTTTTCCTTGGTTTTATTTGCCAGCCTACTAGAGAAGGGGTGGAAAGCTTGAAGTTAATCTAGAACTTCCTTTTTGTTAAGTAGGTGCTACCTCTTTTTGCTTTAAAACATTTTTTTGCTTCTTTAAACTTGGTTGCTTAACTTTGGCATCCACTTCTTTACCATTCCTTAACTATATTACATTGACATTTTCTTTGGGATTCAAGACTGTTTAGGAGGGTAGTTTTTTTACAGCTTGATTTTCTAAGCTAGTTAATCTATTTTTGTAGTGTCAAGCCTAGAGTTGATGGTATTGATGTTCTACTTGATTGGATGAATTTTTTCTTTGATTTCTTGTTGAAACTGCATATTTTGTTGAACCATGTTCTTTATTAGATTTTCTAAAATTGAAACTAAATTTTGGTTGGTCTGATTCTACATCTGATGTGGTTGCATGGTTTGATATGGATTCTATTGAAATAAAGTTTAAGGGAATGAAGTATGCTACCCAGCCTGATTTCCATATCTTATATTGGAATGGTCTCTCCAACCAGGATTGTATGTGTTTGAATATGGATTGTAGGCCTACTGGCTTTTGTTTGGAAATTTATTGGTATTTCTAAAAATCTACTCCTTATGGCATGCATTTGCTGAATAGGGTCAATTTCCTAAAAGTTTGGACATGAATCGGTGTAATGTCTAGGGATTGAGTAGATCCCATGCATTACTACTGCTATTTGTCTTTACCTTATAGTCTGTTGTCTCTGGAACTTCTAAACCATTAAGGTGAGGTCTGTTATTTATCTCTCCAAGTTGGATGTGTGCACCTTATTGACCCTCTTCATGGTATAATCTGATTTGTTGCCAAACTGCTATGAGTTTTTAGTTATGTTGGATATCAGCATCCTTGTAGCATTAGGTGTCTTGTCTACTAAAGCTCCTCCACTTGTAACACGAATCATGCTTTTGTCCATAGGTAAGAGGCCTTCATAAAATTACTAGATCAAGAGCTGATCACCAATATAATAGTATAGATAGCTTGCATATAACCTCTTAAATCTCTCTTAATACTCGTATAAGGTCTCTCCATATTGTTACTTGATGCTGCAAATTTCTTTTCTAATGTTGGTAGCTCTGGAGGCAGGGAGGTATCTCTAAAGAAAGAATTTGCTTATCTCAGGCCATATATTAATAGAGCCAGGAGGAAGGTAATAGAGCTAATCATTCGTTGAATCAGCAAGGGAGAAAGGAAAGGCTCTTAGCTTGACTTACTCTTCTGAAATTCCTTGAGACTTTATGATTAAGCAAACCACATGAAACTTCTTTAAGTGCTTGTGAGGATCTTCTCCAATTAGACTAGACTTCAACTCAAAGGCAGCTTTAATTTTAGGATAATTGATGTATGGTGAAGCCAACTTGTTCAAAGTCCTAGTTGAATGCCATATTTGTCATGTTTGAAAAGGATGTTGAACTTGTAGAAGTTAAATGCATTGGAATGTCTGATCTAGGGGTGGAAGTTATTAAAGATGATGCTAATGAGGGGTTCTAAATTGGTCTTGCTTGGTGTTTGTTCTTTCTTTCTCATTTTCTGCAAGGTTCTTTGAATCTCTAGATCGTATGTTAGCTCAGCAATATAAGAGGATTGAGTAATGCACAAAAAGGCCAATCAAGGAAGCAAAAACTGAAATGGAGAAAAGTGAAAAATAATTCAAAAAATACTAGAAATTGAAAAATATAAAAAATGATGGAATTTGGCAAAAAGAAAGGGGGGTCTAATTACATAGTTGTTAGTCTTGCTTAGAAGACCCACAAATGGAGACTTATCAAATTTAGGCTCCAAACTCTATAGTAAATTTTGCTACCAATCCAGCAGGAAAAACTTGAAAAATAGGGGACATTTGGCAAAAATAGGGGGAAAACATTGGGGTAGGGATTGAAATTAAAGCCTAAAACTACTATTACTATCTTAATAATAAGTACAACTACAAACACAAAAAAATTAATTAGCCAGTCCTAGAAAATAGTGCTAAAATTTACGGCTATTGAAACCCGCCAAAAATAATGTTGAACTACCTAAGCTAGCTAGTAGCTAAGGTGAGTCTAGGTTATGTCCACAAAGACTAGAAATTGATTCCTTTGTGTTTCAATGTAATAAAATGGGGGCTAGATGCTATCTAGACTAGGAATTAAATCAAACAAATTAAATGCATAACAAAACAGAAACAAGAGATAGGGAAAATTGAAGAGAAAGCTCAATTCAAGAGACTCTTACAACTAATTTATTGACTGATCATTAACACTATTGTTTTATCCCCATTTTGATTACTTAGCCAAGATATTAATTAAGTCTAACACCTAATTAAACCTTGTTAATTTCTCCTTAAATTAGTCAACTAAGCCTAACACCTAATTGATACTTATTGTTAAATTAGTCAAAACCTAACACCGCAACCAATTTACTAATAGCAATAACTCTTAAAAACACTAAGTCTAACTAACTAACTTACCTTAGTGGAAACTAAATTAATTACCATTAATTCTTTAGAAAAATTGACTCATCCTAGCAGCTTGTCAAAACCCTATTGCTATTTTACAGCTAAACAACCATAAATAATGAAATTCCCTATAGGAGTTCAACTAGCATTAAACTATTTTGAATAATTAATGAACCGTCTCCTTAATCAACCATCCACAGCAATTATAGGTAGTAGGAATAGAAAATTAAGAAAATCAAAATAGGAATAAATTAATAATTACATCAGGTCTCACAATCAAGAATAGAAAAAGTGAAAAAATTCCCTTAGATGGAGAGAAGAATCTAGCTACATTTTAATTACAAAAATAAAAGGGAAAATAAAAAGGAAAAGAGAAAAACTAATTACAGATGGAGTCTTGCCCCGGTAAAGCTTATCTTTTCCAAAGGTTAGAGACAATATAGAAAGAATGTAAAAGATGTTATAAATGAAGCTCATCTATCTATTTATAGGTTTAATACATTGTCTATTGGTTAGGTTGTTGATTAGGTCTTATTAGATGTGACTCTCTTCTTATGAAATGTAGATCCATCACTTATCTTTATAGTGGCTTTAACCTTGCATAAAAAATTGGTTTATAGCTCAAATTATAGGCTACAAACTAAGACGACCTTTCTAAGCAGTCTAACCTATAACAGATTTAAACACTTAAGTTTATAGCCTTGTAATTAAATCAAAACAATGTGGTTTGCCCTCAAGCCCTTCATGAGTGTTATAGAGTTTGGTCTTAGCTAACCAATGGGTTTAAATGTGTATTAAAATGATGAGTGAAGCTCCACTTATAATGATAACACTAAGGTGGGTTTTAGGTCAGAGCACTACACTTTATTTTTGCTTCCAGGCTTTGTTTCACCTCCAAAACATATGAACTTGGCTTTGGACTCGTCATAAAATTTTTATCTCTTTCTCTTAGCTTTCCAAAGATACAAGAATCACCTGAAACTAAATCCAAAACTCCAGATTCACCTAAAAACCTTAAACCATTTGAAATAGTATATATTTACCAAATAAATTTCATTAGGCACAAAAACTTAGCAAAGCACAAAAGCAATCTCAAGTGTCCAATTAAGCACATAAACATAACAAAAGACTAAGTAAAAAAGGGTATAAGATATGTATAAATTATGTTCATCAGACATGAAAAGTAAGACAACTACCTAACTGATGTGTCATATTTTGATTGGTCTAGAAGATTTCACATACAAAGACAAGTCTTCATGACTTTATCTATTTAAATAATGAATTGACATCATCTTCTATATATATCTACAAAAGTTGCCATTGGAGTAGGATGGTAGGCTGTTGTTGCTTATGTTAACATTGGTTGTTACTACCCATTTGTTGTTCCTCTAGGTCTTGTTTTGGGTTTTAAGCTAAACTTGGGTGTCCTGGTGAGCTTTTTTCAATCTTCTCATCCTATAATTCTCTTTCTACTTTTTATATATATGCCTATGATATTTGATTATTAGTTTTATTCATATTAGTTTGAGTTTTGCTATGATTTGATGATTTTCAGAGAATCTGGTCTAGAATGTTGTTAGGGCTTTTTCTATAAATTGTGGTTTTTTTCTTCAGTGTTTATAAAACTAACTAGAATAAAGAAGTAAGAATTTTGTATACATTATGAAGAATGCAAGCAAAATCAAGCTAATTAATGGTCTATGAATCTAGTCTAAAATGTAAGATTTTTTATAGATGTATTATATAATAACTAAAATCACATGTGAAAAGATTATGATAATAATTGAATAAAAAAACATGTTTCATGTCTCTTGATCCATAATCAATCTGAATGTGTACCTAAAAACTCTAAAACAATACTAGACATGCACAGTGTTTAAGACGGAATCTTCCTCGCCCTACTACAAATCTCTCGTCATTGCTTCAATGGGGCAATAAATTCACATTCATGACAAGAAAGGGGACTCGTCCTCTTGTGTGTATATATATATATATATGTGTGTGTGTGTGTGTGTGTGTGTGTGTGTGTGTGTGTGTGTGTGTGTATGTATATATATATCTACTCATTACAAATCCCCAAGGTTTTACACTTTCATCTCTCATATCTAATAGGCTAAAAACCCAAAATAAGATGTCTCCAAATCCAAATAGGATCACTTTAATAACAAGGGATCAAGACATAATTGATTTACTTGTTCAATCCATTTTTACAAAATAAAAGGCCCAATTAATGATAACCTATTCTTCCACTTGGACAACATTTATTGGGTTCATTTAATTATTTCAAAAATAATTTTGAAAATGACTCTCAGATTGAATAACAACTATGGTCACTAAACACAACTCAATAATAAAACCACCTTAAACATGATACAAAACCAAAACCAATAGAACAAACTAACTTAGAATCCTAGACATACATACACTATTAGCAACATATTTCATTCATGATCATATAAGCTAGAAATTCTATCTATCACTTAGCACAGTACCACAGATCCGTTTGTGCTAGTGTGTAAAAGTCCTTAATATGATTTCTCACAAAATCCATAGTATCTTTATAAAAATATCATGTTTCATACTAAACAAATCACATATCTCTCTAAGGAGATACAAAAAGTTTGATGAAACTACATTGTCTTTATGACGACAACATTTAATCTTATTAGAATAAATTAATCATATCAAATTGACACAAGATGTCTCATCATTACACATAACAAAATGCACAAGTCCAAGGACTAAGTGCATTAATATCTTTCTCATGAAAGGCTAACATTTTCCTAAGAAAACATTCATATCTTAGGCATTTGAGAATTGAAACAAATCACTCTAATTTGATAACATCAACTTGACTACTAAATAGAATTAGGTGCACACATCAACAAAGTCATAAAAATATATCAACCAAGAGTATCATGCACATAAAATGGGAGTAACATGCACACAAGTGCAAATACAATTTTTTTCCCATTTGAACCATCACTTTAAAAGATATTGACATATTCTTTAAATCATTGGTCAAAATCTTTTAGCCAAAGCTATGGTAGCTTCATTTTTTATTAATTAAAAAATACACAACTTCCCTACCATAACTTTGGCTATCAAGGAATTTAAAATCTTTATAACTTATGAACAAAGTAACTTTAATGTTATTTTAAAGCCAAGCTACTGCAAATCATTCAAACATAGAGATTGATTCAATGATAAATATTTCAATTTAAATAATCTTAAATAATGATAAACATGATTGAGAATGCACCAAACATTTTAATACAACCTTCAAAATATAATCAATTTAGAATCAATACATGAGTATAAAGATAACAAATTTGAACACTCATATGCACCAAGCCCATAACTTACATAGAAGCATATCATAAAACTTTATAATTTCATAAGCATCATACTTATCATCTCACAATTCAACCTTTTATGAGACATAATTTTTCGAGAAATGTATATGCAATTGAGTTCATATTTAAATATAATTTTAAGCCACAAAAGGATTATACAATATATCAATGACATGATATATCAAGCAAAGCTCAACTCAAACTTAATTCAACATTTCAAAAGTGTTATAAAACATTTCATTAATTTTGCTCCCATGATTCTTTAGAATATTATGGTAATATATAAGAAATATCAAAAAATAATGACAATAATCCCTAATAACAAAAACCATAGACAACAAGCCTATGAAAATATTGCCTTGCAATATCATTTGTCATGTTTTGTGTCATAATCTGAAAACTTACCATGATCTTACCAAAAAATTATTTAAGAATTTAGACTTACACATAAATCACTTTAAACATGTTTACAAAACGTAACTATTGTTGATATACAACATTGCACATAAGCAATCAAGCATGATAAGGAGCAATAATACATAATTTTTTGCATTTAAAATGTAATCCTTTTAGAATAAATAAGACTCTAAAATTCCCTTTTTTTATTTATTTATAACAAAGGGAATATTTAAAATCCAATTTTATAGATCATTACTAGCCTAAACCAAAAGACCAATCACTACTAGAAAAATAGGAATTAGTGACAAATGAATTGCTCACAAAACACAAAAATCCCTTGCTAATAATAGATTTATGAGGGACGTATTGGTCATTACTCCTTAGCAAAAAGCCTCCTCACTAATTATTTGTGAAGCTAATGAGATTCCCTTACAAATATTTGTAACGACCAAAATCTCTCACTAAACGAGTTATTCCCTTTATTATTTAAGTGGAAAAGATGAATTATTTTATTTTTTTGCTAAGTATTAGCGAGGAACATTGTCCCTTGCAAGTTATTTGCAAGCAACATTGTCCTTCACAACATCCCTCACTAGTTGTTTTGCTTGGAGAATGCCATTCTAAATGCTATGTCTTGTGAGGGATATAGCCTTGGTAAATCCTTTGCTAATAGTTGCATGTGAAAATGTCATTTTATTTACTCTATTTTGTGAGGGATGTAGCCCTAGCAAATCCTTTGCTAATGTGTTGCAAGAGATATTTCCCTAACAATTCCCTACCTAATATTGGTTTTATGTCCCTCTTATGCTTTTTTTTTTCAAATCCCCTGGCATTATGAAACAGAACCTACAAGTCCAATTTTCCCTACTTATAGTAGTAATAGTAACCAAAACATTTTAGTCTAATTAAAGCTTTTCCATTCAATGAAATATAAGTCCATACACCTAGTAAGCATCTTTTACAATTGAAATAGTATGATGTAGTTCAGATATTCATTCAAAATGGTTAAACCATCCCAAAAAATTGTTTCTGTAATATTTCACATATCCTAGCTGTGAATCATTCGAATGAGCAATGTTTGTTGTTAGTGAGGTTTATCCATTTAGGGGAGTTGGAGATGCCAAATTACTTGAATTTTGGGTGCCAAGAAATGTTAATGTGTTAAGGACTACAAATAAGTGGGCTCACAACTTGACCATTTGTTGTTTGGAATCATGTTGACATTCAACTACTTGGCAGTTGCACTTATCTAATATTTGTCTCAAGATTGTCTCAAAGGCAAAGGCAACAGCAATAGCATCAACTATAAGCTACGTTGTGTTGGTTGTGGTGTAATCTCGATTTTGATGTAGCCAAGACATGCCCCTCCGACTGAAGGCTATACAACTTCCCCTTTTTGGATCCACTAACTACTTTGTAAAAGAGATTAGCATCATTAGTTGCAAAAATTTCTCTTGTCCTATGCTCACCTCCATCAGTTGCCTCTTTACCATCAAATCCATCATTTAAGTTATCTCCAAATTCTTTAATAACTAACTTATTAAACTTTTTCCTATCAAAGAAAGGTAAGGAGTCATTAGAAAAAAAAATAATGCCAAGAATACAAAAAAAACATAAGTGGTAAAGCAAGAGCAAAATCCAACAAAATGATATTGTCTTGTAATGTTACTGCTACTTCTTGCTATACATGTTAGGGCTTATTTAGAAGCTTATAGTCATGAGTATGCCCTTCTAGTAATGCAAAACAAGTCAAATATATGCAGAGTTTAATCTTCTATATAAAATGATTCACAATCAGAATTATTATTTAGTAATAGCTTAAAATGACATGAGGATGTATTTGAGTTTAATTTTCTACAATTCTTTTTTTTGAAAATGATTATACTATTAATGTCCAAAGCCAACAAATGATTAGTTACATAAAAATCAAGTCAGTTTTGTGTAAGAAGTCAGTTTTGCACCTTAAGTTTTAAGTTAAACTCTTGCTTGATTACTTTTAAGTGTGAATTAGTTCGTTGTTGAAAAAGTGAATTTTGCATCCTATATATGATCTTAACATAAAGAATACTTATGAACTATCACACCATTCTTGTTTTATTAGTTAGGATGCAAGGGAATTATGAATTGAAAAATTAAATTTCTAAGAAAGGCAGTGCCAAATTTATAGGTATATCAGAAAGTTTGTAGCCATAATGATTGGCTAAGTATATTAGAAAAAAAGTAAAAACATAGAACATTAAACTTTTAAGAGAGGCAGTGCCAATTTTGTAAATATAGCCAAACAAGTTCAAAACATATTAACATTAAAAGATTAGTGTTATGTAGTGTATTAAAAAATTAAAACAAATACTATTAAAAATACATCAAAAGGGTGGTTTTTCTGACCTGGTCCTAATGGGTATAGGAGAGGAGAAAATAACTACACTTCTACAGGTTATAGCTTACTTTCAATTGGCTAGGGTTGAGCAAATTTAAACATACATTTAAAGGAAATCATATAATTAAATAATCATCCACATGCAACATACAATAGTGTGATTAGTAAAAGAAATAATGAATTTCTATATTCTTTTGTATAGCTAATTGAGGAGTAGAAAAGTGAAGTGTTTGTTTATCAAATTATCTCTACATTCCTTTGAAATCAAAACTAAGGCTTTCTCTTTCTATTGGACTTCTTCTCATCAACTCTAGACTAGAATGGATTTCTTCACATATCTTGTTTGCAAGCTTGATTTTTATTCAACTAATGTCCTTAACTCAACTACCTGACGACCAAGATCTAGCTAGTGTTAATCTCAAGATTTGTTATACACCTTTTAATTTCCTTAAAACTATACCTTCCACTTTATTAATGCGCATCAGTAATAATTAAATCTGGTGTTACACAATTATTATAACTAGAATCATCCAACTACTACACAACCATTGCATTCTATACAATTTTTGATAATGCATAACAACTCATCAACACAATACATGCTATTAATGCACACACACTAGCATAATAGAGACTTTATAACTATCACCTAACAAAAATTCAAGAGTGTAACACATAAACTAGAATTTAAAGCTAAGCTAAATGAAATTATCTTAGATATCCCAATCAAAATATCAAAAATTGGGACAACCATCTAGAAATCATTATGATTATGATTATGCTTTGTGTAACTTGAACATGATTCACAATTAGAACTATTAGTTAGGAATAGCTTAAAATGACATGGCGAATGAATTTAAGTTTAATTTTTTGCACTAAAAAAGTTACAGATTTTACTAATGCAGAATAGGAAAAATTAGAACCAAACAAGAATAGTTAACAACATATTAGAGGGTCACTTACCCATGTTTATTGAGACTTATAAACAAATTTCTCATCATCTCTATGGGTTTTTAGAAATAGTTATGATGATGTTAGCTTAATCTGAGCTAGCTCTTTGCAAAACACATGATTACAAGAATCAACCAACATAGATGAATTTCAAATATGACATAAAAAAACATACATACAGGTTCAAATTTCATACATGTTTTCATTTGTGTTTAGAAATGGGGATTGATCCTCCTATTTGTAAGGAAGGACCTAGACTACCACAATTAGAATTTTTATTTTTGGTGTTCTACTCTGAGAGTTTCTTAAAGTTAGTATTAGACTCCCATAAGTTGAGTATTGTTGTCCACTGAAGCTCACTTATCCATTTAGGACATATTGCTTTTTGTTTGTGTGTGACCCTTGTAAGTAAGGATTTTGACAAGACAGGGCGAATTGGTTTTAGGATTTTTCAATTTTAAAATCAATTTTCTTCAATCCCCTTATAAACTTAGCAAAAATAGTGAATTCTCTTGGAAACAAAAAATGTTTGTCCACATATCTAACTAAATCATCAATTGACATAATATCAATAGTTCAACATGATAATGAACAATAAGGGTAGATAAATTCAAATGCTCATTTATAATGGTTCCCTCCTTGAAAAATCGATTCCAAGGCATACATTTACTTCCAAGCTTTCAACCAAGCTCGGATTGACTAAATCAAAACCTCCAAATTTGGACAGGCACTTGAAGAAGCCAAAATACAACAATTGCTTAATCATAATTGTAACCCATTTGAGATCTTCACTCAAAGAAAAGAAAGAAAAAGCTCAACCACTTTTCTACCCTAGGTTAGGCTACCCCTAGGAAACCCAACAAAGTATGATTTTGAAAGAAATTTGGCAGGAACACAATAGCTCTAGATAGAAAGATAAAGCATAATCAGTTTAGATTCACTTAGATTTGGGTCAAATATAAGAGATCATGTAAAGAATCGAAGAGCAGATGAATTTGAATGTGTTTGCCTCTGAAAAGATGTGTTTTTGCACTATGAAAATGTGTGAAATGTTTATTTATAACAAATGAAAACATACAATAAAAAACTAGCCATTATGCATAAAATTAGATGTGCAATCATGATTACGAGCTCAAAATTTGAAATTTGAGTAGAATCACAATTAGAATTGTGAGATTCAAATTTAAAGACTTTAATCCAACTCGCTAGAATTTAGTTCAAAATCTGATTTTGCTTGCTTGAAGTTTTCAACCTTTGGTAAGTCCAAGAATACATGTGATCAGAATCACAGTTAAAATAGTAAATAGGGTTTTAGATAATCGATTTGAATCATACAAAAACTAATTCAAATCTCACTTCAAATTGCAAGGCATGAATGCTTGCCCTATTCTCGTGAGAATGATCATGAAAATAGTTTTAAATTATTGATTTGAATTGTAGTCTTGGAAATTAACATTTTTAAAATTTTCAAGACATTTTAACTATTTTAACTATTTTGTACCTTATAAAAACACTCCACAAACTTAACTTCAAGCTAAATAAAAATGACAAATCATTTAGCAATATATTGGAATGATTTTGGTATAATTTTTCAAAAAGTTTTTGTTTTAAAAAGAAAAGAGAAATATTCTAAAAATAATTTTAAATTTTAGCTAATTCTAATAATTCTAAACCTTTGCATAATATGCAAAATAATGCCTAATCTATATCTACAACTTGAATTCCAATGCCAACCTCAAATGAACCACTGAAAATAAATCAATTCAACTTAACCAAGATTGTTTGTTGTTGTTAAAAGACAAATTTGCTTAATTTAGAAAAATAGGGGCTAAGGATAAAAACTCTTACCTTATAAAACATGTTAGACAACCATTCACTGCATTTGAGTTCCTAAATCCTTTCCATTATAGCCTTGTAACAAGCATCCCATTTGTACTCTCTCTTTAAGGTTGAAGGTAATATAAATATTATAATGAAGTTAATATAAATATTATAAGTGTCAAGGAGATGTTAAAGAAATGAAAAATGAGAAAATAAATATTATCTATAACAAGAAAATGTTAAAGAAATAACAAGTGAGAAGAAGAAATTTAACCTTAAATACTGCAAGCCATTACTTCTTTTATTCACCAAGCACTTTAGGCCAAGTGATCCTTGGGCCATGAAAAGAAGATTTCATGATTTTTATAGCTCTCTAAACAACAACAGCATGCGAGAATTTGACAAAAAGAAAAGTCAATATGGAATTCCATATCATTTGTATACATATATGTCATTTAGAACTTACATTTTTCCAACTGATTTATAAGGAAAAATAGATCAAAAGGATCAAGTATGTGAAGTAGAATTTAAAAATTTTTCCTAAACCAAAATAATGGTTGTCGAGGTTGGTAAAAAATAATACTAAACTACCTAAGCTAGCAGTTAGGATGAGTCTTGGTCATATCCTCAAAGATTGGTGATTTACCTCAATGTGTTTACTGTGTAAAAGGGGGGGTTGGATATCTAATTAGAAACAAAATAGAATAAAAAATGAAGGGAATTTAGATGAGAAAAGCTCAATCCAAGGGACTTTTGCAACCAATCCATTGACTAATCCTTGACATTATTATTTCACTCCCATTTTGACCACTTGGCCAAGAAATTAATCAAGCCTAACACCTAATTGATCCTTGTTAATTTCCTTATAAACTAGCCAAGCAAGTCCAGTACTTAATTGACTCTTATTACTAAATCAGTTGAAGCCCAACACCTCAACCAATTTACCAATAGTATTATGTTCTAAAAAGACCAAGTCTAATTAATTGAATTACCCAGTAGCAACTAACTAACTACTCTTGATTCTTTAAGAGAATTGATCTACCCTAGTAGCATATCAACACCCTATTGCTATCTCATAGCCAAATAGTCACAAATAATGAAATTGCCTATGAAAAATCTAGCTACCATTAAATTACATTGAATAATTAATTAAAGGGCTTTATTAACTAATCATCGAAGGCAATTATAAGTAGTAAGATCAAAGAATTAAGAGAATTAAATTAAGAATAAATCAGAAGTAATAACAAGTCTCATAATCAAGAAAGAATTGGTGTAAAAATTCCCTTAGATTGAGATGAGAGTTTAGTTACACATTAATGTAGAAATAAAATGCCAAACTTAAAGGAAAGAATAAACCTAATTGGGGTTGGTGTCTTGCTCTAGAAAAGTTCCTCTCCTTCTCAAAATTAGAGACAATAAAAAATGAATGTAAAAGATATTATTGTGACTCAGCTAGCTATTCATAGCCTTACTACACTACCTCTTGGTCAGACTATTAATTAGGGTCAGAAGGAGACTTCAATAGATATGGCTCCCTTCATATTAATTATAGCCTTGTCTCTCAAGAGTTTAATGGCCTTGACCTTGTATAAAAACTTGATTCCTAGTTCATGTTATGGGCTAAAAACCAAGACATTTTTTTAGAGCAATCCAACTAGTAATAAAATTAAACACTTAAGTCCATAACCATGTACTTAATTCAAAATGGTGTAGTTTGCCCTTAAGCCCTTCATGAACATTGTTGGAATGGATCTTAACTATCATATGGGCTTGATTTTGCACCAAATGATTTGTGGAGCTCCACTTATGATGAAAATGCTTAAACTGGTTCTGGGTCATAGGTCAGTACTCTGTTCTAGCTTGTGGGCTTCATTTGGTTTCTAAAATGGCTGAACTAGTCTAGGGAAAGTTCATGACACTTTTAAATATTTCTCTTAGGTTTCTAGTGATATAAGAATCACCCAAAATTGAAGTCCAAAGCTCAAGATATGCCTAAAAACTTGAAATAGTATAAATTTACTGAATAAATTCAATTAAGCAAAAAAGTGAGCAAACCATAAAACCAATTTCAAGCATCCAATTAAGGACATAAATATGACAAAAGACAAGTATAAAGGAATAGAAAATATGTATAAATTATATTCATCACTAGATCATGTTATTTACAAATTAATTCATAAAACATTGTATAATTTAAATAAACTTAAAAGTAGTGATTTGAATTATACCTTTTTAAGAGTTATTCTCAAAATCCTTAGTCTTCAAATCTAAATTTGATCTCCAAGAAATTCCACAAAATCTCCATCAAACAATATGATCAAGTCCTCCAAATTTTGGCTAACTGCTTCAAATTTGATCTCCAGTACTAATAGTGATTTACACAAACCATTTTGATCTAAAGCCTCCATTGACATTCATGCAATAGGCAAAGGAAAATTAACTTCTTAGCTTAAAAGGTACTAACTCTTCAAGAAATCAAAGATTCATTTAGTCAAGGTTGGTGTATTGTGTTCATCTCTCACTCAAAAGGTTGGCATCACTCCTGTTTAAATAAAAAACATTAGAGTAGAAGTAAGAGTGAGGAGCAAGTATAAGTGGCGTGCAAGCTAGGGTTTCCCTTGTTTGTGTCGTCCACTTTATCAAGTAGATAGGCTATATGGCTAGGTTGGTATTCTAGGCTTATGTGTTGCCCTCTTAGTCCAAGGAGTCTATACTCTTTAATGAGTCTAAAATAAATAACCTTCATGCACTCTCCTTTTATGTCCAATAAGCCTAACTATGAGTCCAAACTCATAAACTCAATAATTCTCAAATTGTTTTAATTAACTAAAATAAATTTTTAAGTGAAGAACCATTCTACCACTTATGATCTCCTCCAAAGTTAATATAAATGATCTTATAATATTCAAATATCAACATTGGAAATTTGCTACTATTTAATAATTATAATCTTTATTAGAATTATTAATTAAATCTTCTAATCATATTAAAATAGTTAATTAATCATTTCAAATTTCCAAGATGTTCACTAATTTGATGCTTGGATTTAAAACATTTTGGATTCTAACTTTTTCTTTGACTTTGGATCAAAGAGAATCTATTCTTTGTGACCTATTATGTTTTTGTGCATGTTGGCAATGAATTTATTTACAAGCTTCTATAAGCCTAAGTGAATTAAAATTGTTTTTAATTCAAACACAATTTCGCTAAATTTTTCAAATAAATTTATAGATCATGGTTGACTTCTAACAAAGCATCATGACCACCCTAATGTTAGGAATAGATTTATGGAAATCAAAACCTTCCATTATAAGGTGTTAGTATGTAATTCAATCCCTTCGTCTCTTGATATTCAAATTAGACTTAGGGTATAGTTTAAATGTTAACCTTAATATGAATATGCAATTACAGGCGAATGTTTGATGACTATATGACATCTCAAAATTGATTATATATAAAACTCCTTTTATGTATGTATCAATACATAAGCCTATAATTTAGATCATAGTATAAGTATCAAACATCTTTTGAATATTTTTCCTTATTACTAAGGGGAACGAATTCTTTATTGATCAATCATTACCTTCATGTATTTTATGATGCATCCAACAATTATTCATACCTATACTTTAAGAGTGTAAGTTTAGAATAATATTAAAGTACATAACTCTATACGTAAGATACTGTGTTAATCTCAAGTCTAACAATCATTTACATCAACTTTCACATAAGAAGTCTATTGGTATATGGTAACATTTCATATGGTTTCTCACAGAGGATCAATCTAGTCATATCTTCCATAACATATACCTATAAGTCTTGTCCAGATTTTAGCATATCTATAGTGTATGAGATCTCTATGTTCTTTTAGAAGAATATGACATGACATATACTAGTTTACTCATGAATTATTTTTATCCTATTTTCTCAATAATTCAATAACTAGAGATATTTAGAAATTCAATTATAAATTATCTCATAGTTATAATCCCAATTGCAATTAATTTATACACAATCATATTTGAAGGATTTTATCCAATATAGTATACATATATCAAAAACAATATATATTAAAACTAAATTAATAAAGATGCCAAAACATCATGTTTATTAAATATGCTAAGATATGTAGTTTCTATGCCATTGCAATTGATTGTCTCTTAGGCATCTATACTAACAATCTCCTACTAGACTTAGAGCTAATCACCCTTGTATCTAATCTCGATTCTTTCTAAATTATGATCAAGCTTCTATTGGGACAAACGCTTAGTGAAGGGATTTGCTACATTGTCATCCATGGGAATCCATTCTATTCTTATTTCATTGTGTTCTATGATCTCTTTCATCAAATGGTAATACCTCGTGACATGTTTAGATCTTTGATGAGACCTTGGTTCCTTAGCTTAAGCTATGGCTGTATTGTTATCAGAGTATCTTTCTATTGGCTTAACAATGTTTGGAACAACCTCTAGTTCAGTAACGAACTTATTTACCCAAACAAACTCCTTTGTTGCTTCTAAAGCAACAAGTTATTTTTCTTCAGTTAAAGAATCTGTTGTGGTATCTTTCTTGGAACTTTTCCAACATTACGTACCTCCATTAAGAGTGAATACAAATCATGATTGTGATTTGTAATCCTCCTAATTTGACTAAAAACTTACATCTAGTAACCTTCGACTCTTAAATCAGGGTTCCTTCCTATATCAAAAGCACATTTTTGTTCTTCTCTAGAGCTTAAGGATGGTCTTGACTACACTCGACTGACTTTCACCTGGATTGGCTTGATATTTGCTATTGACACTTAGTGCATAGGAGACATTTGGTTGTGTATATAGCATGGCATACATAATTGATCCTATTATAGATGCTTAGGAAATCTTATTCATACGTTTACATTCCTTCTCTATCTTAGGACATTATCTCCTAGACAAGTGAACACTGAGACATGGGTAAAAACCCTTCCTTAAACCCATCCATGCTAAACCTTCTTAGCAGTTTGTCTATGTATGTGGATTGGGAAAGGCCAAGACACCTTTTAGATCTATCCCTATAGATCTTCATACCTAGAATGTAGCTTATTTTTCCCAAATCCTTTATGGATAAAGATTTGGACATTTATAACTTGACATATTACAACAAGAAAATGTCATTTCCCATAAGCAATATGTCATCTACATACAATAATAGGAATACAACTTCACTCTCACTAACCTTCTTGTACACACGTGGTTCATCAACATTCTTGATAAAGTCAAATGATTTGACTATTTCATCAAAACAGATGTTTCAACTCTGTAGAGCTTGCTTTAGTCCATATATGGATCTCTATAGCTTGCATACCTTAAAGGGTTCAGTCTTAAAGACAAAGCCCTCGGATTGTATCATATATGAATCTTTTTTTAGGTTTCCATCAAGGAAAGCTATTTGAACATCTATTTGCCAAATCTCATAGTTATGATATATGGTTATTGCAAATAAAATCCTAAAGGACTTTAACATGACAACTAGCAAAAAGTTTTCCTCATAATCAATACCTTGTAATTGCCTATAACCTTTTTTTACCGATCTAGCCTTGTAGGTTTGTATTTTTCCATCTGCATATGTCTTTCTCTTAAAGACCCACTTGAATTCAATGGGTTTTATTTCTTTAGGCATAGTAGTTAAGTCATATACTTGGTTTTTATGCATTAAATCTATTTTGGATTTCATGGCTTCTCGTCACTTCAAGGAATCAATATATGATATTGCTTCTTGGTAACTAGTAGGTTCACTATCTTGAACAATTGTTATGTCATTCTCTTGTGTGAGGAGAAAGCCACATCTTTCAGGTTCACAATGTTCCTTACTAGATCTCTAGAGTACAGGTGTACTTTGAGCTTGATTACTTATCTTAAGAATTTGGGATACTTGATTAGGCTTATCTTCAACTTTGTGATCTATGTTATTTTGGGGTTCTTGAACCTCTTCAAGTTTTACTTTACTCTTACTAGCCTTTTCAAGGATAAACTCCTTTTCCAAGAAGGTAGCATTTGTTGAGACAAATACCTTTAACTTAATAGGGTTGTAAATGTAGTATCCCATGAATAAGAATTCATCACTTTTAGATCCTAGTTTGTCTATGATAATCCATTTTGCATAAGCAAAACATCCTCAAATCTTCAAATGTGAAGGATTTGGTTTCTTCCTAAACCATAACTCAAATAATGTCATATCAATAGACTTTGATGGGACTCAATTAATGATATATGCAACTGTTTCTAAACTATAGCCCCAAAATAAGATTGGTAAAGTTGCAAAGCTTATCATGGACCATACAATGTCAAGCAAAATACAATTCCTCCTTTCTAAAACACCATTCATTTATGGCATTATTAGTGGAGACCATTGTGACAGAATCCTGAACTTTTTTAAAAAATCCATGAATTCCTAGCTTAAATATTCTCCACCTCAATTGGATCTATGTGCCTTGATACCTTTTTCAGTTTGTTTCTCTACTTCACTTTTGAATTCTTTGAACTTTTCAAAGGTTTTATACTTATATTTCATCATATACATATACCTATACCTAGAATAGTCTTTGATAAAGGTAATGAAGTAGGAAAATGCACCTTTTGCTAAAGTAGTTATTGGACCATATACATCACTATATATTAACTCTAGCACTTCTCTGGCATGTTCACCCTTTTTGCTGAAGGGTTTCTTAGTTATTTTTCTTAATGAGACATGATTCATAATCAAATGAATCTAAATATCCATCTTTATGTAACTTTATGATTCTAGTTTCTTTAATATGACCAAGTTTAAAATGTCAAAGATGGGACAAATTGATGGATTCATTAAACTATGGTTTCTTATTTGTGATAGTTAAGATCTCTTATCTTAGTTCTAGAATATACAATCCATTAACAAGTTTGCCACTACTATAAAACATGTTACCATGTGAAAAAGAACAACTCATTCTTAAAAGTAAAAGCAAATTCTTTTTAATCTAAAAAACAAATGGAAATTATATTCTTAGAAATTGCATGAACATAATAATGGATATTTAGTTCTAGAATTAACCTTATAGGCAATTCTAAAAGGTGGGTTCCTATACTAATAGTGGCAACTATTATTTTGTTCCGACGTGTAAGTCCACTTCACCTTTCTACACCTTTATACTATTTCTTAGCCTCTGCACATCATTATAAATGTGTGAGCCACAATTAGTATCTAATACCTACGAATCAACAAAATAGTAAGACAAGTTTATCTCTATTAGAAGGATAATTGAAGTAGAAGCTTCTCTAAGCTTCTTTTGTTTCATGGTCTCATGATAAGCTTTACAATTTTGCCTTTAATGGCCTTTAATTCCACAATAGTAGCAAATGCCTTTGGAAGCCTTCTCTTTGCCCTTCATTTGTATGCTTCCTTTGGGTTTCTTAGATTTTGCCTTAGAACTTTTCTGAGGCTTTTTCTTCTTTCCCTTTTTATGCTTAAATGAGGTACTAACCATCAGTACAAATTGTTCCTTCTTGAAAATTGTTTCGACAATCTTAAGCATGTTAAGTAACTTTACAAAACCTTTATCTTATTCATAAAGAAATTGATGGCAAACTGCCCATATGATTTAGGAAAGGAATGCAATATAATGTTCACTATATGATCATTGTCAATCACATAGTTGAGTTGGACTAATCTCTCTATTAGCCTAATTATCTATAGTAAATGAGTTTATCTTGTAATTAAACAGTTCATAAGATACTTGATATGTCTCAATATAAGCATGCCTTTTGTATAACTTTGACAAAAGTAGAATCATCAAAGAGGGGTTCATATTTTTATGCTACTTCTGAAGTTTATGAGACATTAAAGTTAGTATCATACATGCTACTTGTTTAGCATCTTCCTGAGGCCTCAAGTAAGCAACAAAGTCAAAATTTGCATACTCAAACCTTGCAATGGAGGCATAGAAGGGTTCTTCTCAATAGCATAGGCTATCTTTTCATCGTTAATGACAATCTTCAAGTTTTGTAACCAGTCCATGTAATTTGGCTTGATTTGCTTATTATTAGTCAATACATTTCTTAAGGAGATTTTACTGGTCATTTTAACAACCTTCAATAAGAGTAGAGAGAATTAATATCTAAGCATAATATTCAATTTATATAGGCTTTAATAAAATGAACTCTTACTATTTTCTTCAATTTTAGTAACCTTCTATCTTAAAATTGAATCATCATGTTAGATGACAATCTTAGTGAGTTAGGATCCCGATTTAATTTATTTGAACTCAATGAAGCCCAAGGAAACCAAATAAATTAGACTAGGTAGATAACTCATCAATGATATTTCAATGTAACTCTAGATCATTAGGTTGACAACTCTTTGTCATTTCTTATCTATCACATCAAATATTATTGATAACCCTTTGTTTATAATGTTCAAAGTAAAACCTAATCAAGCCTAGACACTATATGGTTATAATGGGGGCCATCCAAACTATACATATTTGCTAAGTTGAAACCATCAAATAAGAATATCACTAACGTTCTAATAATAATAAGATGAAAGATATAGCATAACCTCGATAAAGGCTAGCAAGTTATCATGAAATCAATCTCTGGTTATCATTATTTTGATTGGTGATGATTAATCATGCTCTTAACCTACAATTTAAAGTAGTAAGGGATCTTTTAATTAGTTCAGGGATTAACTATTTAAATGTCATGTGTATGTCATGCATACTTTAACTAGTCTATGTTCACACGTAAATTAACTAGCCTATGTCATACATACATTACATTTGTCAGGTCCCACAATCAGAGTTAAAATTCAACACTTGGATCTTTCCCTTATTCCTTTAGGGGAATATGTATACTCCTTTTTAAATTGAAGATTAATTTTTTTTCTTGAAATTATTGCAAGAGTGTGATTAAAATGTGTAGTAGTAATTAATTATAATTCAATTGCAAAATTGTTAATGTTGTATGATAGAATCAATGCAGTAAAATAGTATTGATGAAATGTAGAATACAGAAATAATGTAGTAATTGTAAAATTGTGAAAGGTAGTAAAGAAAAGATTAAGAGAGCCACAATTTTTAAAGTGGTTCAACTTCTTGTGAAACTGCAGATGAATTCTACTCCACTTGGATCATTCATCAACTGGAAGGTTACTTTTATTACAATATTATTAGGATTACTAGGCTTCTGAATTGCTAGTACAATATACAATATACAACATAAGAATTACAGGGATCTTGACAACCTAGAAGAATTTCTACAGGCTCTTCCACACCTAATCTAATACACAAGAAATTAATAGGCTCTTGCTAACCTATATAGAATTTATAAATCCCTAGAAATCTCAAATTAAAAATGAAATAACGGTAAAAGATACAATACCCATTGTTTACCAGTTATTTGAGATGGATTTCTCAAACCAGTGAAGGTGAATTTGCAATGATCTTGATTCAAATCCCTTTTGAATTGAGAAAAGATGTGAAGAAGATGAAAATCTTGTATAGAGCAATTTCTTAGAAAATTTTGCACCCGAGGAAGATGGAATAATGTGCAATCTATTAAAAATTTGAAAGTAGTTAGAATTTTTATACCTGTTGTAACCGACTCTAACAGAATAACTAACTTTTAGTTTGTGAATCAATTCTTGAATTGATTCAGAGTGGTTACAAATATTTTTTTTATTAATGAATTAATTCAGATCAAAATCCTAACTTTCGGTAAAAAATATTTTAAAAACTTTTGTTTATAAATTGATTCGAAGAGTGAAAAATCATTTTAAAAATATTTATTTTTAAAACTTTCTTCAAGTGCTTAATTTGTACTTTTCTTCTTCATCATTAAAAAAAATTATTTAAATCAAGATTGCATTAGGATTCACTTACAAGAGATCTAAAAATAAAAATAAATTCTAAACCTAAATTTGATCATTTGAATCTTGAACTTTAATCCTACAAAACAAATAAGAACAAAAATTGAAAAGAACTGTTAGATGATAATGTTGAGATATAGTTTGTTAGCATCAAAACAAAATGTATAGCCACTAGCCTAACAATCTTTCCCTTTTTTATGGTGACAAATAATTTTAGATAAGGATCAAAGTATTTGAAAAAAATCAACAATTTTTAAAATTAGTTTTTATAAAATAAAATTTTGATCTAAAATTTTAATTTTACTTTTGGTTTCCTTTTAATTTATCTCCCTTTTTATTTTTCTTCTCCCTTTTTTTTTGGTTTTTATTTTTCTCCCCCTTTTGTTTTGAAAATAATATCTATTAAAATCTCTTTTGAGATCTTATCTAAAATTTATGAAATTTTGTAAAAATTTTATATTTCTCCCTCTTTTGGCACATTAAAAAGAAAAATAGCAAAAAAAAAATGTATTGAAAATGATAAACAAAAATTAAATCAATGCAAATAGCATCAAATATCAAACAAACATCAGCTCAAAATATTAGAAATAATATTAAATATCCAGAATATCATCATAGCAGAATTGTGCATGAACATCAACACAATGTATGAATACATCATAAAAAGAAAGGGACAATGGGACTGAGGGATAATAGATATAGAAATCAAAAGCAAACAATAAACACAAAACTATTCTGTAGGAGGTGAATCAATTTTATCAAGCTCTACTTACTCCTTTTGTTGCTGCATCCTTTGTGAGATCTTTTGGACTTGGATCTCAAGCGATTTAAGTCTTTCTTTTATCTCTTTATCTCTTTTCTGGCTTTCTATTTCCAGAGTTGAAAGTCCTTCTTCCATGATATCAATTAAGTCTTCATAATTATCGACTTGTTTGCTCATTTGGTCAGACATATGTTTGTGTAGCCTTTCAATTACTTCTATGATTCGAGTTTCAGCTTTAGATGAAAGTCCAGTTGAACTAGATACTTTTGTAAGTGTAGATTGGATGTTCTTTGACTTGTTCTTTACCTATTTCCTATGTTTATCCTTTTCAGGATGCATTTTATGGAAATATGTTGTAGTAATCATAGTGATTGCATTGGGTGGAGTAATGTGAATTTCATTTGAAACATTTACTTTAAATTTGGTAAAAATTGGTGTTAGGATCATGCCATAAGGTAGAAAACCAATGTCTGATCTTCTTAAACATTCAGACATGTATTTTAAAATATAATATGGAAAATTAAAATCTAGTTAGTTTTTAATGGCCCATATCAAAAAGAGTTCATCATTAACTATTTGAGTAAAATTTGTATGTCCGGGAACAATCACTTTGCATAAAGCATAGTGTAGAATCTTATCCTCAGGGGAAAGGCTAGTAATGAGTAGTTTTTCACTTCCATCTCTAAGGGTGGAAAAGGGAAACAACAACTTTATAGCTAATTCCCTACTATAGTTTGGGAAGGATTCCGTAGTAAGCTTTGGTATTGTATTATCAATACCAAATTCAGAAGCAAGCAAGTTAGCATTAATAACCATATGTTTATGCAACACATAACAGGATAGTTTTCCTTCAGCATCAACTAAGTTGGCATAATACATTTGAACAAGTCTAGGGTATGCAATGGCTTTGAAAGTCATGAATTTTTCTAATTTGTATTTCCTTAGCTACTGTGATAAATGGGTAGTCCTAAATAGTTATTCACTAAAGGATTTGATAGGCTCAACTTTCCTATTTTCAAAGGCTAGGTAAGAAGCATACTTCATAGGTGAGCTGAATAGAGCTTCTTCATCTGCTTGTTGAGATGTCTTGATCGGGACCTTATCCTTGCATTGTGCAGTGAGTTTAATTCTTTTAGCCATTTGTGAAGATTTCTACACAAATTTAGAAATTGGATACTTAGGATTTCGATAGTGAGATTTAGGAATTTTTGATTTTGGGTGTTTTAGGAAGAATTGATAAGTTGAAATTGTTTGTAAATGAGTTTTAAATGTTTCTATAAAGGAAATTTGGGGAATATCAATTTGGATTTGAAGATTTTGGTCAGATTTGAGGGAGAGGTGTGACGGGTTCTGAGAGAAAAGTGTTGGGGTTTCGGCTGGTGTTATTGTGAAATGAATTTGACATTGATTCAGGTATATATAGTAATACATATTGAAATGATTATGGAATCAATCCAAAGAGCAAATTTTTAATAATGAATCAATTCAAGTGTCAATTTTTAGGGTTTTGAATTCATTAAGGAATCGATTCTATTATGAAATTTAAGAGAATCAGTTCAAGAATTGATTCTGTTAGTAAAATTTCAAACTTATCAACCAATTTAGGAATTGATTCAAATGAGCTTCCAAATTTTATGAAAACTTCCTGAAAGATTGAAAAATCCTTTGAATTGGTTCATGAATCAGTTCAAAAAATGTTTTAAAAATCTAATAAAATAGAATCGATTGCTAAATCGATTCAGGTGGCTTGATTTTGATTTTTTATACTGTTTTATTTTCTGAAAGTTTTCTTAATTGTTTACTTAGTTGATTTATTTCTGAAATTACTTAAAGACATAAATTCTCTTCATGTACCTGCAAAAACAAACTTAGCAACATCTCTGATGCTTAAGTTAGTAAATGCAATGTACAAAACCAATATAAAAGTAAGAAATCATAAAAAAAAATTACTAAGGTTGGGAGTCTTATAATCTATCTTGTGGTGAGTGCAACTTCTATCCTTAATCTTGAGTTGCTTTCTTTTCTCCCACACAAACCTATAATTCCAAAATTACTTTTTCTTGACTAGTGCACAATAACCTTTGGGGTCCTAAATTGTTAGTGTCAATAGCTGATTTTGTGTCAAGCTTTACATCAATAGTATTTGAACTAGATAAGTACACTTTAGGTAGCTAGACAAGTTTTTCATTAGGTTTCAATACATATGTTTGATTTTTGTATGGGTAATATCTAATATGATAACCCTTAGGATTACAATAGTAGAAAGTAATATGTCTAGAGTTCCTATTTGATCTCTTCTTCCTATATTTAAATCCTAAGACATTTTTTATTTTGAAATTCTCTTTGACCATGTAACATATTGTTCAATCTTGCATTACTATTTGAAAAACCTCGCAGACTCTTGTTCAATTTCTCTATTTCACATTTGTAAGATTCACAGTGCTCACATGGTTTATTCTCACTGACTAATTTCTTAGCTAGAATGTTCAAATCACCATTTTCTTTTTCAATTTCCTCAATTCTTTTTAGCAAACCCTCATTCCTAATTTTCAATTGCTTTAATTCTTTGTTAACTCTCTTTAATTCCTCTAGAGTCTTAAGCAATGCCTCGTGCATTTTTACACAAAGATCGGTAGGATCAACCTGAGATTCATCATCAAAATTATTAAGATCATCAAAAGATTCATACAAAAAATTATTGGTTTCATCTGAGTCACTTACATAAGAATTGCAATAGAAGGTAGGAAATTTTTGAACCTTTACAATTTCATGCTTTGCTAGGAGACAATGCTACTCTACTTTTCTATCATTGGCTTCACATCTGCAGCCATAGGTGGTCACTAGAGTATCTAAAATGTCTTTTGCTGTTCTGCACTTTGAAATTCATTAGCAGGTAGTGAACTCACAATGATCCAATTCAATTTGGAGGCAAGAATATGTTTTCTTTCTTCTTCTTCTATAGTCTATAACAACTTAGACTTAGGTTTAACAATACCATTAATAGTTATTTTAGGGCACTAAATTCAAAAATCTCTAGCATATCTTCATCTAAGGCTTCTATAAAAGTCTTGAAATTAAATTTTCAGAAATGAAAATTTTTAGAATCAAAAGCAAATGGGTGATTTAAAGATGAACAATTAGAAAAGATATTCAAATTAGAATCCATATCCCTAAAAAAGGAGTATCAAGAGCTAATGCTCTAATACCGACTATTAGGTCCCACAATCAAAGTTAAAATTCAACACTTGGATCTTTCCCTTATTCCTTTAGGGGAATGTGTATACTCCTTTTTAAATTGAAGATTAATTCTTTTCTTGAAATTATTGCAAGAGTGAGATTAAAATGTGTAGCAAAAATTAATTATAATTCAATTGCAAAATTATTAATGTTGTATGATAGAATCAATGCAATAAAATAGTATTGATGAAATGCAAAATATAGAAATAATGCAGTCATAGTAAAATTGTGAAAGGTCATAAAGAAAAGATTAAGAAAGCCATAATTTTTAAAGTGGTTCAACTTCACTTGAAACTGCAAATGAAGTTAACTCCACTTAGATCATTCCTGAACTGGAAGATCACTTTTATTACAATATCATTAGGATTACTAGGTTCTTGAACTGCCAGTACAATATACAATATACAACACAAGAATTACAGGGATCTTGACAACCTAGAAGAATTTCTATAGGCTTTTCCACACCTAATCTAACACATAAGAAATTAACAAGCCATTGCTAACCTATACAAGATTTATAAATCCCTAGAAATCTCAAATGAAAAATAAATTAAAGGTAAAAGATACAATACCAATTGTTTACTAGTTGTTTGAGAAGAATTTCTCAAACCAGTTAAGGTGAATCTGTAGTGATCTTGATTCAAATCCTCTTTGAATTGAGAAAAGATGTGAAGAAGATGAAAATCTTGTAGAGAGCTGTTAACCCTAAACGAGTTTTACATCACTATTTATTAGTTTTGAATGTTGAAAAACAACTGAAAAGCCAATATCATGTTTTCTTG
>JANHAO010000225.1:0-46852 GCA_026873985.1 Saraca asoca
TCTCTTATTATGCCTCCCCTATTTATAGTAAGGGTGGAGGTTACAAGCGTAATTCTATCAGACTAACAAAATGATTATCTTCGCCGTCCCCTTCATTTAATGCTGGCTACCGGTGCAATTAATGCTGGACAAACCACTGTCGATTTTTCGGGGAGTTGATGGGTAGTGTTCGGGACCTGAGTAGTCAACCTTCTTGTCGTGTGTCAGGTGGCTGACTGGACCTGGACTTGCCTTCTGGAAGAGACGGGTCGTGGTTTAGCGGACGCTACCCTGGCTCTCGTGGAGTCGTTTCTCGACTCGGGCCATTGCGGTGATGGATTCTTTTCTGTCATAGCAACCGTGATATCTTTCTGGTTCGGGACTCGAATTTTCCTGTGGCTCTTGTTCGGGCTATTTGTGCGGGCGCCGTCCTACTTGGGTGTGGTCTTGTGCGGACGCTATTTTGCGTGTTTAATAACACCTACAACAGACACCAATTTTTCCATAGTAAATTTGTGATTTCTTAGAAAGCTAGCATCTTTTAAGCTAAGTGGTTGATTTTTCTATTCTACTTGTTACGTGAACTTGGTTGAAGCTTTGGATCAAATTGGTTTATGTATATCACTGTTGGTGTTGGTGATCAAATCTGAAAGAGTTGCCTGAGGACAATCTAAAAGATTTGAACGTGGGGCTAGTTGGACAATTCATGGATTTATTTGAAGATCAAACTGATATTTAACCAAGGATTCCAAGAACAACTTTCAAGAATATATAATTTAAATTGTTGATTTAAATTTTACCTTATTTATGAATTAATTTGTAAACAATATGATTTGTGATTAGGAAAATTTCAAAATTTTCATTGCACATACTTAATGCATATGAACGACATATTTGATATACTTTGATTCAATTTTCTCAACATTAGGAACTTGATTGAAATCATTTGTGTAGGTCTAAGATGGTTTATTGGGGATGGTAGGAAGGTTAACTTTTGGACTGACATTTGGGTTGGTAGCGGTCCCATTAGAGGCTTGATTGAGGGACCCCTCCAGAAAGATGAGCACAAGCTCAAGGTTAAAGAATGTATTAGAGAGGGTTTCTGGAATATTTCTCGAGTCTGCTTTTGTCTACCATCTAGTGTGCTAAACTTTGTCTTTAGCTGTCATTTTAGCACTTTGAGTAGGTCTGATAATATTATTAGAGGGATGTTTACCACAGGAGTATGTACTATTAAGAGTGTTTAGTATATGTTAAAGGTTAAGTCTTGTGAACTAATTGAGAACTCTTAAATGGATGTGGAAAGTTAATACTCTCCCTAAAATTCACTTTTTCATTTGGCCAGCTATTTTAAATAAAAATCCTATCAAGGAACTCTTAATCAGGATAGAAATGGATGTTCCCCCTAATTGCATTCACTGTTCTTCTGGTCTTGACTCTATGCCGCATATTCTGTGTGAGGGTAATGTTGCTCAATCCCTTTGGAGGAATTTGAGATGCCTAATAATTGTCTTCCATTATCCCATTTTGATTATGTTGATTGGTTGAAATTTAATTTGGTCTATTCCAAGAACTGTAGCAACCTAAGTATCCTAGGGTCTACCTTGTTTGCCTTTCTTATTTGGAATCTTTGGCTTTTTAGAAACAAATTTTTTTAACCTAACAAGGCAATACCAACTTGAATACGTTAGCAATGGCTAATGCTATGGAATTTTGGACTATTATGGGTCTAGCCAATAGTTCCACTTTACAATAGGTTACAGAGGTCAGTTGAAGCCCCCTCCTACTGATCAGTTTAAGTTGAACTCTGATGGAGCTTCCTAGGGCAATCCTAACTCAGCTGGGTGTGCAGTGGTTATCCATAACAATAGATGATTGGGTTGCAGGCTGTAGTAGAAGTCTCAGAGTAACTTCCAATTTTGGGCTCAAGTGGTGTGGTCTGAGAGATGGACTGTCTCTGCCCTTTAATAGTAGTTTACTCCTTATTATGATTGAATTGGATGCTAAGATAGTTTTACTCTTGTAACTAATGCTGATTTTACTCCTTCTGTTGTCATTGACAACCTTTTTGGGAACTGCAAGTTGCTACTAGAATAAGTGGACACTCATCATCTAGTCCATATTTATTGAAAGACTAA
Organism: Saraca asoca; assembly: GCA_026873985.1. Lineage (NCBI taxonomy): Eukaryota > Viridiplantae > Streptophyta > Magnoliopsida > Fabales > Fabaceae > Saraca > Saraca asoca. The sequence goes on from JANHAO010000225.1 coordinate 2,118, forward strand.
TAATGTAGCTGATCATTGTGATAAGAATTCTATGTTTCTTTATAATCGATTTTTTTTGTTTTTGATACCCCTGCTGGAGGTGCTTTGTATCGACTATCTGATGAGATGAGAGTTAAACATTTTAAACTGATTTTTGTTTAACATCTGTTTAATGAATTTCATTAGTAAAAAAAAAAAGGAATAAATTAACCCCATTTTTCTATTTTTAATGTCCCGCCTCTTAGTTGTCTGAATTGCATATTTCATGATTCTGCTATCATAACAATCATGACATTAATTATCTAAATTGATTGGACTAACTTCTGAATCCAGTGGATAAAATGGTTCAATTCAAAATAGAGGGAAACATACTACAAGACAAGGTCGCTGACGCCATTTCAGTCCATCCGGACATAAAAATTAAGGTAAAAACTGAGTGGGTAACTTATTATAATTTGGGTATATGACATGATTCGAAATAGCGACCGAATGACATCATCAGCTTGACCTCTTTTTGTTGGCAAGTGCCAGGTAGTTTCCAACTGGCTCCACGGACAGGACATCAATGTTTCATCATGTATTCTCCAACATAATTAGTCACTTATGATAACATCATGAGTAATGCTAATTGTGTTTTATTGTATGAATTCCTCTTATTGTTTTTGTATTAGAAAAAAATTTATAGATGCAATTTTTTTTATAAATATAATTTTTTAGATATAAAAAATAAATATAAAAAAGTACAAGTAATATTATTTTAAAATAATTAGTCCTAATTTTCATTTCAAAAGATCAAGGACTTCAATCTTCTATAGAATATATTATTAGGATAATGATAAACGCATTCATGTTTATTGTAAATAAAAAGTCATTGACATCAAAGGGTTGAGTTGAGACTGCGTAATTAGTCATAATCTATTTAAGATGGACCACAATGCTTTTGCAAATGGACTACCATTTGTACACATAAACCTAATTTATGCTTCAAACATATATCCTTTTCGAACAACCTTCTTTGCCATGTACTACTGCGCTAGAGACTTCTACAGTCATCCTAGTCCTATGTATTGGAGTGTTGCAAAAGTGAAATATAGAAATTGCTAGGTAATTACTTTAATGCGTTGTCATCCATTATCCATAGACTTTGAAAAACTCTTTGGTTCACCGTTTGATACTTTCATGAAATTTCTTCTTGAAGCCATTGCTGATTTATTCAAAATATGGTTTGAAATACTGAAAATATAGTTTAAACTACAAAAATTAGGTTGAATATTTGATTTCTTTGTGCATAGTTTTGCAAAATAAAGTAAATTATCATAGTTATTAATGAAAAAATTAAAGAAATAAATAATTATAAATTTATATTTTTAATTATTTTTATTTATTAAATTCTAAAGATTGATTTTTCACCAATAGTGATAATAATTTATTTTATTTTTTAAAATACATTTTATTTTGAAGAAATCAGGTGCCTGTTTAAATATGATATGATCAATTCTGTTATATATATTCATTTTAGAACACTTAAAATTCATTCATTATCGTAAATCACAAAATTCAATGAATCCCACTATTTACTAAATAGGGTAGACAATGCACTTTCTACGGTGAATCAAGCATTCCTTTAACATAACATGGGCGCATCAAAGCACGTCATCAGTACAACGCTCTCTATATCTCAACAGCCAGTGATCTGAGACTATTAATTGGAAGTTGCTTAAGAAAGTTGCTTAAATATTATTTATTAATTTTTTATTAGATCCTATACTGTCACATTATTTTATATTTTTTTAAGCAACTCAAGTAATTTTATTCCACAATAGTATAATTCTATCAAGTTTCTTAAATGGATCTCATAATTTATCTCACTTATTTTAATTTATCTCACAATTAGACTCACTTTAATATTAAGATGCAGTTATTTAATAAGTAACTGCAATACTGACTCATACCTTAAAAGTTGTTTCATAATAGGAGAATTACTTTAAAGAAAGTTACTTAAGTTAATTATTTCCTTAAATAACTCCTATTGTGGATAATCTGAGTCTACGAGTAAATGGCCACAGCTTCCAGCATAATGATTTCCCTAGTTTAGCCTCACGTCATGTCCCCTCCTTTTGACTAAACCTTGTCGGTGGGGTGGCTTAGGAGTAGGAGTAGGAAAATTCAGAACTTTTGTCTCTGAGCTCCTAATTATCCTCACCAATGACGAATGCCTTTTTTCACTTAAACTCGCGACTTGGGCACGTGTATGTAATCTCCGTTTATAATTGAGGCAAATCATCCATATTTGAGTAGCTCAAAGTGGAAGTACATGTATATGGTCCAATATAATGTTTTGTAAAAGAAGGCTTGGGATTGTAATGCTCCTCGGATTAATTTATCAACAAAACCATTAACTTTATAAGCAACTTGATATTTATTATATAATTTTTAATGCTTAAACTATAAAGATATTCAAATCAAAATTAATTTAATTTGAAACTCCTTTGCTGGATGGTGTAAGGTTGTAGATGGTTGGGATTCACCCAGCACAAGGAACATAATCATTCCGAAAATGATTGATTAAACATACTTTGACACTTAAATTTATTCAAAAAACAGAGTTTCAATATGAATAGCATCGTAAGTATGTGAATGGGTTACTTGGTGCCCTTATGTAAGCTTCAATCACACCATTAGCCTTGGTTTCCGATGAATGATGAGCATCCATATGTCAATGATGTACTTTTGGTTGAGGATGGAAAACAAGCAGAAAGGAAAATGGCTAGAAAAACATGTGTGGGCCTTACACCAAAATTTTTCTATCCATTTGTGAGCGAAAAATGAGTCAAAAACTCCCTCCTTCCTCCCAACTGCTACTCTACTACTTGCTTATCATTTTCACTGCTTGCTGAGCTGCTTCTTGCTCCTCATTCTGGTTTTTTTCCTCCTAACTATTACTCTGCTGCTTTCCTATCATTTTCACTACTTGGCAAGTCGCTTCTTGCACCTCATTTTGATTCTCTTCCTCCCAGTTATTGCTTTGTTGCTTGCCCATCTGATTCACTGCTTATTGAGCTGTTTCTTGCTCCTTACTTTGGTTCTCTGCCTGCTACCTCCTCCATCTGTTTCTCTACGGTTGCGTCCTCCTGCTGGTCCTACTTCCTCATGCTGCTTCCTCCTCTGGTTGCTAGGCTGCGGTTGCTACTTCCTCCTTCAACTCCTGCTTGCTGCTTGCTGCTTCCTCTTATCTGCTTCCTCTAGTTGTTGAGCTGTGGCTGCTGCTTCCTGGTTCTGGTCCTGCTTCCTCCAATCTACTTCCTGTGCTTGTTGGGCTATGGCTGCTGCTTCTTGGTTCTGGTCTTGCTTCCTCTGATTTGCTTCCTCTGCTTGATGAGATGATGCTTGATGGTGAGGCAAAAATGGAAGGTCATAGATAAAGGGATTTGACCTTTCTCTTCTTAACAACTCAACTTCCCTTTCAGAATCGAAGGTGGCTTTGCATACTGGCACCAACTGAGCATGTCAAGTGAGAATTGTAACAATATATAAGATTTTTGCATTCAGAATTTTTTGGCATGAAATTGATGTAATGACATATTCAATGTCTAATGACATATTTGGGTCAATATATTTGGCATAATAAAGCTACATTCTTGCTAGCCATTTTTCCTTTCATTGGGCTTTCTTTTTCATCTAAAAAGAAGTGGAAGTTAAGAGATGAGGCTTATCAGTGACAGTAGCATTATTGAAGCAAATGCAGGCGGTTGATATAATAATATATGAATAATGCCCAGGTAGTGTGGGATGCAGGTTATAGGCTTCATGGAGCTCAAGGAACCTAAAGAAATTACATTTTCTTATTTTCATCCCTTTTTCTTTCTTTTTATTTTCTTTCCAACCAATAAGCAAAATAACATTTTCTTTCCCTTTTCTTTCCTCTTATTTTCTTTCCAACCAATCAACAAAACTACAATTTCTTTTCTTCTTATTTTCTTTTCCCTATTTTTTTCTTTCTAACCAAGCAAGCGGTAAATATCTTTTTACATCGAGGATCATGATCTAAGCCATTTGTTTCTTTCCATCATAGCCTTGGGATCAACTTTCAGTTCCATTTTTAAATAACATAATGATCTTTCAAAAAATATTTGCCTATTTTCAATTTTCACAAAATCCTCTTAAGGCTTCCTACTCTTAACTCTTTGTGCTTCTGGGCTTCTCTTATGTTTTTTGGCAAGTTTTTGGTGATTTTTAACGGCTTTCAAAGTTTTGTTCTTTTGAGGTAAGGTTGTTCCTTCTTTCCCCTTTCTTAGTGCCTTACTTTCTCTTTTTATTCTAACTTTCATGATTTTTGACTGCGAGAACTTGTTTTTGCAATTCTATATTTTCATGGTTAGTTTGATTTCTGCCTTTGCTTTCTTTGTTCTTTATTGGTTTTATCTTCATGAAGTCTTTGTCTTCTGAAATGTGTTGTTGTCTTTGTTGGAATTTGTCATTACTTTTCTAGCCATGGATTTTTTTTTTATATTAATTACTTGATTTGTTGTGGCCATGTTAGTTTTTCCTTGATTCTCTTGGTGTTTCCTAGGTTGCTTGATTGTTACATGCTTTTAATTTTAATTTTGGCACACTAGTGCTTCTTTTTCCTTTTTCATAAATTGCTGTCTTCTTTCTTAGCCCTTTCATTTTCTTTTTCCTTCTTTGTTGCTCGACCTAATATCCCTTTTCTGTTGTTCATCTTAAAGGTGGCGTCTTACCCTTTTGGCTTTCATTCATTTCATGTTTGGAAGGTCGAGTGACCTAATATTGATTGACCTATCTTCTGACTTGAACTCATCATCATCTTCGAATTGTGGAGAGTACTCCTTTGTAAACATCACCTTTCACTTTGCCCAATCATTTCAAACCATCATGGTCAAGCACTCTTAACATGTCAATGGGGCTGAACACGCTAATTTGATTGATGCCACTCTCGATTATCTAAAATGGATTCACCAGATGTGAAAATAGTCCTTCCTTCCTATGAATGGTGGAATCCGGATGTCATTTTTAAATGCATTTTATTTTAAAGAAATCAGGTGTCTGTTTAAATATGATATGATCACTTCTCTTATATATATTCATTTTAGAACACTTAAAATTCATTCATAATCGTAAATCACAAAATTCAATGAATCCCACTATTTACTAAATAGGGTAGACAGTGCACTTTCAACGGTGAATCAAGCATTTCTTTAACATAATATGGGCGCATCAAAGCACGTCATCAGTACAACGCGCTCTACACCTTAACAGCCGGTGATCTGAGTCTACAAGTAAAATGGCCACAGCTTCGGGCATAATGATTTCCCCAGTTTAACCTCACGTCATGTCCCCTGCTTTTGACTAAAATTTGTCGGTGGGGTGGCTTAGGAGTAGGAGTAGGAAACGAGGCCAATTCAGAACTTTTGTCTCTGAGCTCCTAATTATCCTCACCAATGACAAATGCCTTTTTTCACTTAAACTCGCGACTTGGGCACGTGTATTTAATCTCGGTTTATAATTGAGGCAAATCATCCATATTTGAGTAGCTCAAAGTGGGAGTATATGTATGTGGTCCAATATAACGATTTGTAAAAGAAGGCTTGGGATTGTAATGGTCCTCGGATTAATTTAACAACAAAACTATTAACTTTATAAGCAACTTGATATTTATTATACAATTTTTAATGCTTAAACTATAAAGATATTCAAATAAAAATTAATTTAATTTGAAACTCCTTTGCTGGATGGTGCAAGGTTGTAGATGGTTGGGATTTACCCAGCACAAGGAACATAATCGGTGATGTATTACAAAAATGATCGATTGAACATACTTCGACACTTAAATTAATTCAAAAAACATAATTTCAATATGAATAGCATCAAAAGTATGTGAATGGGTTACTTGGTGCCCTTACGTAGGCTTCAATCACACCATTAGTCTTGGTTTCCGATCAATAATGAGCATCCATATGTCAATGATGTACTTTTGGTTAAGGATGGAAAATAAGCAGAAAAGAAAATGACTAGAAAAACATGTGTGTGCCCTATGTCAAAATTTTTCTGTCCATTTGTGAGCGGAAAATGAGCCAAAAACTCCCTCCTTCTTTCTAGTTGTTACTCTACTACTTGCCCATCATTTTCACTGCTTGCCGAGTTACTTCTAGCTCCTCATTTTGGTTCTCTTTCTCCCAGCTACTGCTCTACTACTTGCCCATCATTTTCACTGCTTGGCAAGTTGCTTCTTGCTCCTCATTTTGGTTCTCTTCCTCCCAGTTGCTGCTTTGTTGCTTGCCCATTTGATTCACTACTTGTCAAACTGCTTCTTGCTCCTCATTCTGGTTCTTTGCCTGCTACCTCCTCCATCTGTTTCTCTACGTGTTGTGTCCTTTTGCTGGTCCTACTTCCTCGTGTTGCTTCCTCCTCTGGTTGCTAGGCTGTGGTTGCTACTTCTTCCTTCAGCTCCTGCTTGCTACTCCCTCCTGCTAGTCCTGCTTCCTCTGATCTGCTTCCTCTAGTTGCTGAGTTGTGGCTGTTGTTTCCTGTTTTTGGTCCTCCGATCTACTTCTTGTGCTTGCTGGGCTATAGCTGCTCCTTCCTACTTTTGGTCTTGCTTCCTCTGCTTGATGAGATGATGCTTGATGGTGAGGCAAAAATGGAAGGCCATGGATAAGGGGTTTGACCTTTCTCTTCTCAACAACTCAACTTCCCCTTTAGAATCGAAGTTGGCTTTGCATACTGGCACCAATTGAGCATGCCAAGTGAGAATTGTAACAATATATAAGATTTTTGCATTCAGAATTTTTTGGCATGAAATTGGTGTAATGACATATTTAGTGTTTAATGACATATTTGGGTTAGTATATTTGGCATAATAAAGCTACATTCCTACTGGCCATTTTTCCTTTCATTGGGCTTTCTTCTTCCCCATCTAAAAGAGAGTGGAAGTTAATAGCTGAGGCCTATAAGTGACACTAGCATTATTGAAGCAAATGCAAGCGGTTGATATAATAATATATGAATAATGCCCAGGCAGTGTGGAATGCAAGTTATCAGCTTCATGGAGCTCAAGGAACCCAAAGAAATTACTTTTTCTTATTTTCATCCCCTTTTCTTTCTTTTTATTTTCTTTCCAACCAATAAGCAAAATAACACTTTCTTTCCCTTTTCTTTCCTCTTATTTTCTTTCCAACCAATCAATAAAACTACAATTTCTTTTCTTCTTATTTTCTTTCTTCTCATTTTCTTTTCTCTATTTTTTTTCTTTCTAACCAAGCAAAGGGTAAATATCTTTTTACATCAAGGATCATGATCTGAGCCATTTGTTTCTTTCTATTGTAGCCTTGGGATCAACTTTCAGTTCCATTTTTAAATAACACAATGATCTTTCAAAAAATATTTGCCTATTTTCAGTTTTCACAAAATCCTCTTAAGGCTTCCTACTCTTAACTCTCAGTGCTTCTAGGCTTCTCTCATGTTTTTTGGCAAGTTTTTGGTGATTTCTAACGGCTTTCAAAGTTTTGTTCTTTTGAGGTGAGATTTTTCCTCCTTTCCCCTTTCTTAGTGCCTTACTTTCTCTTTTTATTCTGACTTTCATGATTTTTGACTACGAGAACTTGTTTTTGCAATTCTACATTTTCATGGTTAGTTTGATTTTTTCCTTTGCTTTCTTTGTTCTTTATTGGTTTTATCTCCGTGAAGTATTTGTCTTGTGAAATGTGTTGTTGTCTTTGTTGGAATTTGTCATTACTTTTCTAGCTATGGATTTTTTCCATCTTAATTGCTTGATTTGTTGTGGCCATGCTGATTTTTCCTTGATTCTCTTGATGTCTCTTAGGTTGCTTGATTGTTACATGCTTTTAATTTTAATTTTGGCATACTAGTGCTTCTTTTTCCTTTTTCACAAATCACTGTCTTCTTTCTTAGCACTTTCATTTTCTTTTTCCTTCTTTGTTGCTCGACCTAATATCCCTTTTCTATTGTTTGTCTTAAAGGTGGTGTCTTACCCCTTTGGCTTTCATTCATTTCATGCTTGGAAGGTTGAGTGACCTAATATTGATTGACCTATCTTCTGACTTGAACTCATCATCATCTTCAAATTGTGGAGAGTACTCCTTTGTAAACATTGCCTTTCACTTTGCCCAATCATTTCAAACCATCATGGTCAAGCATTCTCAACATGTTAATGGGGCTAAACATGCTAATTTGACCGATGCCACTCTTGACGATCTGAAATGGATTCACCACTCTTGACGATCTGAAATGGATTCACCAAATATGAAAACAGTCCTTCCTTCCTATGAATGGTGGAATCTAAATGTCATAAAGATTTTGGAAAAAGTCCATATTACTAGGAAGTCTATTAATGGGATTTCATTCCAACCTATAGAAACAAATGAACGTTAATGCAACTATGACATGAATTCTTTTATAATGTTCTACAAGGATGCTATTGATTGCCTTAATGTTTCACCACTCTTTACTATATTTCAGAAGGACATCCTTTGGATGCTTAATGTCTGCTCGTCCTATCTTACCTAGAATGCTTGGGTTTTTCTTCTTTGCTTTGAGGTGTTGTGTGCTTGTTTGCTTTATAACCTTGATGTGAATACTTTCCTCTTTTTCTTTAGTTACTCTTAATAAAATCTAGAGTTTGGGTTTATTTTACATAATAATTGGATTGTGTAATTTTTGGGAACATGATTTCCAACGTTTGGACCTAGAAAGACTCTTTCTTTAAAGCTTGCATAGTTAAATGATTTCATCCCTTCTTCTTCCTTGATGGAGAATATCTTTACCCAGTGAAGTGGACTTTGTAGCTAAGCAACTTAAGAATCATCCATTTAAGGATTATTTATCCAATGAGCAAGATTTAATTCTTCACTTTTAGGCACTGGGATTGCTCGACGCCCGAAATTTTCTTTATATGTTTCTTTTGCATGTTATTGTGCTGCTTTTTTATGTCTCTAATATTTGTTGACTTGTTTATTTGCCTTTCAGACTCTTGGTTTCATGATAAGTACTAAAGATTTATCGCTCGAAGATGGATTTAGTTCATGTGGAAGAGATTGGTGATCATGCCCTAGTCAAGCAAAAGTTGATGATTCCACCTATTCTACATATCACTTTGACTTTAAAGTATAAAGGCTACAAGTGCTTGAACATTCCGAGGCATTCTATGACATCTCTTGGGCTTTCCTTGACTTTCCCCTCCTTCTAGTGCACTTGTGGTTTAAGTGAATCTTCCAAGGACAAGAGGGCTAGCTTTGCCTCTAAAGTTTTCACTTTATCCTTGAAGATGCTCAAGCAAGGGCCTTGGTTGGAGATATTATTGTTCGATGTACTAGAAGGGGGCCAGTTTTGACTTTGACTCCATTCATAGCCTTTGGTATAAAAACCTGAATTACTCTTCCTTTCTTTGGGCTTAACTATTAAATATAGCTGACCTTGATTGAAATAAGGCCTTTCTGATGGACCATGACCCCATTCATCTTATCAAGTCTTGCACCACACAAATCATTTGGTTAACAACTTCTATTCCTTTTGCCATCCTAGCTTGGGTATGGGCTGAGAGAAACCACTCTAAGGATGATCCAAAGGCCCTTGAGGGTTTCAAAATAAAAGCAGAGGCTAAGTCTATAGAGCTTGTTGACTGGGACATAATAAAGGCTAAGAAGGAGAAGTTTTCAGAAGTACTTCTTCAGCAGGATCAAGAGCTTAAGGCTGAGTGAAAAGGTTAGTATGAGGGCAAGCGAGCCTTTAAGGCTAAAGAGAAGGGATTGCGAGAAGAAATTTGTAATGCTGAGGTGTTAAGCTACTTGATGTTCTAGTCAAGTTTTGATGAAGCTACTTGGCAAATTAAGCACTTTAACTCTAGTTTGTTACTCGGGCTCAAGAATATTGATAAGAATATGTTTTTTGAGAATATTTTGAAGAAACTTGGTAGCTCTTGAATCTTTGTATTTTCCCTTTTATATTTTGTATTTTGTTTGGATATTTTGATCATCTATGTCTTGATCCTAGATATTTTAGTAATTGTATTTCTTTGTTTGATCATTCATCTCTAGCCTCCCTGCTTACTTTATTTTATTGTTTCTTCATGCTCTGGCTTTCAATGGGCCATTTATTTAGTTAACATCAATCGTGACCTTTGATGTGTCATTCATTATTTTAATACTAAACTCTATTTTGACCTCCAATAGGTCATTTTTACTCTTTAACGAGTTATTTGTCCATGCATTCTTTAAAATGCCTCATTGCATGTTTTATTTAAATTAGATACTAATGGTTTGTTTGGGCTTTTATGGTGTCGAGGTACTACTCGAGTTTCTATGATGCTAAGAGGACTACTAAAGCTTTAAGTGTTGAGGGACTTGCTCGAGCTTCAAGTGCCAAGCGGGTTGCTTGGGCTTTAAGTCAAGATAAAATAAATAGATTCATGAGAAATTACTTCTCATTTTCCATCTTTTTTTTTCAAATCAACTTTATTTACAATCCATCAATCGCTGACTTTTACACCTACATGTGGTAGGCTTTGAGATGCATTGCATTCCAAGTATGCAAGACAGACTTTCCCTTAATCTTTTCAAGTCAATAAGCTTCGTTCAACATGCTTTCTTCTAGTTGCAATGGGCCTTCCCAAGATGCTACTAGCTTTCCATCTACTTGTGCTTTTTGAAGATCGTTTGCTCAATGCAAGACTAGCATTTCTTTCATGAATTCTTTCCTCTTGACTTTTTTGTTGGCAATCTTATCTAGTTTTCCCTTGTAATGCTCATTATAAAGGTGAACTATGTCTCTGGTTTCAATTAGCATATCAAGTTCTTCTTTCTTCTATCTTCATTTGCTTCCTTCTCATAGTACTTTTTTTTATTAGAATATTGCCCTAACTAGACTAAGAGCATCACCTCACACTTAAAGATGAGTATGAATGAGATTTCTTTTGTAGTAGAGTGTCAAGTGGTTCTATAGGATCACAAGATGCTATATAGCTCCTCCACCCATCTTTCTTTTGCCTTGTCAACCTTTTCTTTAACCCTTTAAGGATGATTCTATTTGCTAGCTCTGCTTGCCCATTAGTCTAAAAGTGTTTAACAAATGTGAGCTTTTGTTTGATCTTTAACCTTTGTTATAAAAAAATTAGTGAGATGTTCATTTATCCATTAGTAGTTTTAGATCAATTGATTTTACTTTTGGCAAAAATCTTTGAAGCTATCGCTAGCAAATTATTTCCAATGGTTGGATCTGATTGTTATAGGGAGATCGTACCTGTAAGGTTTCATGAGTCAATTGTGTTTGTTGTAAAAAGTGATATAGAGAATTTTACCTTCAAATAATGAACTTCCATAGAAATTTTCACACATTATTTGAGGTTATAGTTGTGAGGGGTTCTGCCTCGACCCATTTGGTAAAAAAGTCAACTGCCACTATCACATACTTTAGTTAATTAGGAGTGACTGGAAAGTGCCCAAGATATTAATTACTCACTAGTCAAATGGCCATGGAGAAATCATAAGTGTTAAGTTGGTAGTTAGTTATCTTTGAACCTTGGCGAATTTCTGACATTTTTCACACTTCTTCACCCACTCAACTACTTTTTTGTTCATTCTAGGCTAGTGGTAACACGTTGTGTTGCTTTTAGAGTTATCATTATCCCTTCTAAGTGACTTTCAAAGATTTCTTTATGGATTTCCCTTAAGATATATTCAGCTTCATTAGATCTCAAGCATATTAAGGAGGGAAGGGCAAAACTTATTTTATATAATTGCATGTTCTCTAGGAAGAAGTAGGCTGACCTCTGTTCAACCTTTTGGCTTCTCTTTTATCACTTGGTAAGTATCCATCTTTCAAAAAGGAGATCACCATTGTCATCCAAGATTCACTTTGCTTTATACACATGACTTCTTCTGTGCAAGGAGCTTGAAAGGTCTTTTGTATTACCATTCAATTTTTTATTGCAACCTTGGTACTAGCTAATTTAGCGAGTGCGTCTACCCAATCATTTTTTTGCCCTCAAGATTGTTGTTAATTCATGTTGATAGTGAAATTTGGTTCTGCCAAATTCCTATCAACGGGTGTGTGGTTCTTGAACCCCAAGCTATTTTTTGGTTTGAAAGATATGCAATCAGGAGGATGACAAAGATGGTGAAGAGGAAGAAAGGTGATGGGATACACAATCTTTAACATGGTTCAGCCAAATCTGAGCGATACCGGACTCTATGTCCACGGTGGAGCTTTTATTAATATGAGAAAAGAGATTTTTATAGAGCTTTTGCTTACAAGTTTTTCTAGCCCCCCTCTTCTAACAATGAGTTCCTATTTATAGAGGAAGGAAGGGTTACATATAATGATTACAAGCTACAATTATGTTACATCAAGAAATAAATGTAAAAGATAGTAAAACTCATACAATTCGACTATTATAGGCTACTTTCTATGAGATGGGCCCCTCTTGTCGATTGCAAGCTGGCATATGTGTGTCTAACACTTAATCCCACTTCGTTTGAGTGAGATATCCGTTCGCCTGAACTGAGACTCTTAGCTCGGGGTCGCTGTGACGGATCGCTTAGCGAGCTTGGTGCTGTCTCTATAGCATAGCGAGCTTGAGCAGGATGGTTGGCTATTTAGCGAGCCATTCTTATAGTGATCTCTTTGTGTCACCTTCTAGCGATGAGCAAGGTAGTGCCCGCTGAGCGTCTTCAGCAAGTCAGGTAACTTAGCTTCTGCTGGGCTCGTGCTGACTTATTCTTCAACGTCGATTTTTACCCATAAAAATTCGTAATTGAATTCCTGAAGTAAACTCTTTGCCATATAGACATACTTAGCTAGCATAGGCTCTTTTATTTCATACTCCCCTTTAACTTGGGCGGTCACTAATTGGAAATCATTCATTATGCTTATCGCTTGAGCACCTACTTCTTTTGCTAGTTTTAACCTTACTATTAATGCCTCATACTCCACCTGATTGTTTGTTGCATTAAAATCAAACTTTAATGAATATTTTAACACCAAGTTACTGGACCCTTCTAGGATTACATTTTCTTCACTTCCTTTGCTATTTGATGATCTGTTAATGCACAGGATCTATCTTGGACCATTCTGCTCATTTTCTTCCACCTCAGTCATTTCAATCATAAAATCTGCCAATACTTATGCATTTACTGCTCAGTATGCTTTGTATATAAGTCTATACTTAAAGAACTCCATTGCCCATTGTATGAGTCCAACTACAAGATTAGGTTTATGGAGCACCTATCTAATAAAGGCATTCATCTAAATGATGCTTTGATGATTTTAAAAATAAGGCTTTGACTTTTTGGATATTGAGAGCAAGGTGAAGGCCTACTTTTCAATTTTTTGATATCTAAGTTTTGCACTATAAAATGTTTGAATTGTGAAGTAGATGGGTTTTTGTTCTTTATCACTTTCCTTAATGAGCATTAATCTAATTACTCCATCTATAGTTGCTAAGTATAAATACAATGTTTTTTTCAGGCTTTGGTAAGGAAAGTATGGGTGGTTTGGTTACATATTCTTTTAGTTCTTTGAAAACTTTTTCATACTTATTAGTCTACACAAAATTTTTAGCATTCTTAAGCAAATTAAAGAAAAGGAGCATGTTTGTCAGCTAACCTAGACATGAAGCATGTGAGAGTAGCAATTTTGTTGTTTAGTGCCTAGACTTCCTTAATGTTCATTGGGCTCTTCATATTGATAATCGCCCAACACTTAGGATTTGCCTCAATTCCTCACTTAGTAAGCATGAACATGAGGAATTTTCCTGCTTTTACATCAAACATGCACTTCTTATGATTTAGCCTTATCTGGTTCTTTTTTAGAACTCCAAAGGTCTCTTCTAAGTCTGCCTAATATGGCTCATATATTTTTTATTTGATTAACACATCATCCATATATGCTTCCATATTCTACCTTATCTACTCTATGAACACTTTGTTTATCATCCTCTGACCTGTATTCTTAAGGCTAAACAATATCACCATGTAGTAGTATGCTCCATAGTCTGTTATAAAGTCTTATCCTCATCATCAGGGTGCATCCTTAACTAATTGTTCCCTATGAAAGCATCTTCAAAACTTAAGACCTTAAAGTTGGACACCTTGGTCAATGTTGGGCAGTGGATAGGAGTATTTTAGGCATGCCTTGTTGAGATTTGTGAAACCAATGCACATTCGCCACCTTCCATTAGCTTTATTAACAAGGACTACATTTGTCAGTTATGTTGTGTATGGGATTTCATGAATGAAATCATTCCTTAGCAGTTTTTCTACTTCTTCCTTTATGACTTGTTGTAGCTCAACATTGTGGCTTCTTTTCTTTTGGATAGACTTTATACTAGGGTTGATCGACAACTTGTGGCATGTTATGTTAGAATCAATCCCAGGTATGTCTATAAGTACCCAGGCAATTCTTATCATCCTTTCATCATTTTCTTTGAACATATGGATTTCCTTTAAGTCTGACCTAGGCTCTAGTTGATGCATATTTTCTTCTTTCATATTTAATAATGCCAAATCTGCCATTTGATATTTAGCACTTGGTGGATTAATGACCACCTATTTTGTCCCATTCGTGCCTTTTCCACTCTTACTTTTTACTAAACTAGCCATACAACATCTATGAGCTACTCATTGATTAACCTAGACTTTTCTTATCCCTCATATAGTAGGCAATTTCATTAGCAAGTGAGGGTAGAAACAATTGCCCCTACTTAGTTCAAAGAGGTTTGATTGAGAATTACATTATATGCATTATTTGGTGTGGCCATAATTAAGAAATTCACATCAGTGCTCTTCATTAACGGCCTAATGCCTAAGGTCACCCTTAAAATGACTGTTCCTTCAACTTACACTTGTCCTATACACCTATGTAGGGTTTATGTAAGTTTTTTGGGATATTAAAAGCATTAGTAGCATGCAAGCAAAGGTTGTCTACAGAACTTCTTTGATCAACAAGGATTTGATTGATTAGAAAGTTGTGAATCTGGATCGAGATCACCATAAGGCCATTATGGTCTTGATCAATATTGCCAAAATCCCTCTCTATAAAGTGCATAAGTTCATAATGTGTATCTTTCCTTTAACAGCCATCACTAACTAGATATGCCTTTTTTCTACCATTATTACTCCACTAGAGAAACCTCTTACTATCGTTTCTATTGTTCCTGAGACTGGAGATTCCTCGTCTTCGTTCATTTTTATCAAATATGTTGGCTCTCAATGAATAATCATGCTTCCTTCCATATTCTCTCACTTAATCAACTTGTCCTTTATGGAACTTTTTGTACTTAGAAATATGGCCTTGCCATATTAGCACTTCAGTTTCATCCTTCAGTGTAACACACTCATCAGTGTGATGACTATAATCATAGTGAAACTTGTAATACTCAAACTTGTCAACTAGAAGGAATTTTCTTTGTTTTTGAGTCAGGAACTTCATCAACACTACTGCTCAGACATCCTAGATAATAGTTGCATTTAGTAGTTTATAATTGTTATATCTCCCTCATGGTGGCATTTGCTTATGCTCATGCCATTTGTCCTTTGTCTCCACACTTTTTAACTAGTTGCACTTGACTTGCCTCCAAGCAAGCTCCACCTTTTCTATGTTTATATATATATATATATATATATTTTGATCAGGCTAACAACTCGGACAAGGATAATGTTGGGCATTTTTCTAGAGATAAGGAAAAATGCCTTGATAACAACATTAAGCTGATATGATGCATTATCACCCCTTCATTAAGGTCTTTGATCTCTAATGCTAGGGTATTAAAGCTTTTTTAGGATTTCACACCAACTATGTTGGAAGTTGACCAGGGTGACCAGGTTTTCTTAGGTGCTTGACTAGTTACGAAATGGGTGGAGAATGCTCAGCTAGCTACTTGTAACCGCTAATTGACTAGTGAGGCAAGGCTATGAACTATCTTAATCTAACTTTATCTAATGTTGTTAAGAAAATAGACATATGTTTGCATCTTGAGCTTTAGATAGCAACATGGATGCTCAAAATGCCTTCAAATGCTTCTGTGGATCTATTGTTTCATTAGAAAATTCTATATGGGTTGGTGGTTTGAAGTTGGCAGGTAGTGAACTGGTCATTATGGCTTAGGTGAATGGCTGGTTCTCTTCAAAATAAGAGGAAAATTAAGAGGAACCTTAGGTTTGGCTCTAGGTGAGATCAATAGTCGGGTTCAATAGGTCATATTCTTCATGAATGTGGTCGGTAGGATTTTATTAGTTATAGTCTAAGTCATTTAGATTTGGTTAGACCAGATTGAAATTCTAGGAAATTTGTATAAAGGGGTTTTGGACTTGAAGGTTTTTTGCTTGGGTGGCCATTGGGTCCACAGATTACAGGCGGCTGGGTTTAGGATCTACTCTTGATGAATTGGGTTTTTGTTAATGAAACTATCATCCCTAGGGTGGATTGTGCAGTGGGACAACTTAAGGGTTTTAGAAGTGGATGATAGAGTTTAGTTTGATATTAGGTTGTTCTCTATAAAAATAGGGCTCATGGGTTGAGGTGGTAGAGAAGGAAGGATTGGTTGAGCCTGTACATATTAAAGAGCCTCTAGCTTTGCTTGCACTGTCAAACTTGCTCAGCTATGGTATCACGCAATAGCTCAGCAACTATCCTTCAAACTTCTTCTGCCATTTGATCTTCATAATGCTTTTCTTGTGCTCTTTTATGGTGATCCTCCAACAAAGATGGGTTACGAGCAAAACAAAAATGAGATCGTTGAGACATTGATGGCTAAGAAAACCATAGTCAATGCTAAATAAAACTCCTCTATTGGAATCAATTGGTAGAGAGAGATTGTTAATGGCCAGGATCTACCTTACATAAGGAACAGAGTTGGTGGCTCATGATGGAAATGGTCGATTGAATATACTCTGACATTTAAGTTAGTTTCAAAAGCAGAGTTTCAGTATAAATAGCATCATAAGTTCATGGATAGGTTACCTGGTGCCTTTCTATAGGTGTTGGTAACATTATTAGCCTTGATTTTTGACAAATGTTGACCACCCACATGTCAAAGATGCACTTCCGGTGTAACGAGATTCTTGCATTGTACACTTGGAAGCGATGTCACATCATTCATGCATGACTTCAAGGATGACTGTTTATGAGCATGGTTGCATGCTATCGATTATTGTGGGCTATCCTGCTAGACTTGGGCTTGCCTGACCATTTTATGGCCTAGTCGATTGACCACAATCTAGGAAGTACTTTTTGGGCTATGTCATAATTGAATGAATTTATAAGGAGAAACATTGTAATTTAAATAAAATAAGTATAAGGACTTAATTCTAAACTTTTAAACTACAAAAACTTAATTAAAAATTTAGTAAAATTATAAAAAGTAATAGAGTAATTTATAATTTGTCATAAGATATCTTTAGTAAAAAAATTTCATTTTCATGTATAAAAGTAAGAGACTTTTATAGAATTTATATGCCTTGTGATGAATAAAATAATACATGTTGTCATGATAATGGAGAAAAATAATTTGCACTTTAGAAAAGTAGATGTTATTTTCAACCATACTTTTTACATGTAACATTGAATAAATAAAACATTGTTAGGGTTTTGTAACTATAACTATAAGCAATTGAGAGATTTCTTATGAAAAAAATGTCTTCTGACAAAATAAACGGAGCCATATATTGCATTTTTTTCCTCATGTTCATGGTTTACACAGAATTTTTTTCATTAATGGACACGAATTGTAGTTGAGCACTTTAAATAGATCCTGTGTAAAATTCATTGACACATGAACCAAGAATTATGATAGTGACACCACAAAATGCAAATGGCACACATGACATTTAACATATATCTATTTGCATGTGATTATCATATTTTTATCAAATGACATAAGAAGAAAGAGAGGATTTTCTTTTGAAACATTAAAATATAAAATAATTATACATTATTGATTAAGTAATCAAATGTTATTAGTCTTGATTCAAAACTAGGCATAAACTTTATGATCGAAAGTTTGGATCTTCCTAAATCTCATTTTTCCATTTTCTTAATAAATTAAATTGGTATGAAAGCCCCTCATTAACAAGAATTCTGTGGTTTTGAAGGATTCAAGCTAGTTTGAGTGAGGAAGCCAAAGCCTAGGTTGTGCTAAAAACATGCCATATTATAGAGGAGCTCTACTACACAAAAATTATGACAGAGAGCTATTGTAAAATTGTGGTTAATTTAGTGTTAGGTTTTATTTCATGTCCTAGGAAAATTCTACGAATGGTTAAGGATATTAGGTTTTATGTTGTAGCTTGAACTTGTTTTCCAATTGTGTGAATTTCTAGGAATGCTAATGGTGTAGTTTACTGAGGTGCCAAGTGGGTGTTCAATGTAACTGGAGTGGTTTTGGTTCCATCAGTAAGGTTCCTCCTAGTGTGGAAGAGGCATGTAATTATGATACACATATTGCATTTGATTGAACGAATTAATGTTTCATAGAAAAAAAATGGTTAAACCATATTAAAGAAGATTATTCACATTTGTCAATTACTAATTGTTATACAACTTTTTAAAATTTTCAGTAATTAATTGGGTTTTGTCGTGATGGCTCTATGCTAAGGGACTAGGTCAAATATAGGGGTGCTCAAAAAACATAATTTTGCTAAAGTCCAAATGGAATTGTTGACTTTAAAGAGCTGCTAGTTCAATTGGTTGCAAAAAAAGTTCAACTATTTTCCCTTAGACTTTGGTCAACATTGTGGTAATAAATTTATGTTTTACCTTAGGGAATTTGGAGTCATAAGTGACATAAAATAGTTCTCAAACATTCAAGCCACTTTATCAAGCAGCTGAGGTGAACATTAGCCATGATCAAGTAGTGCATTTTTTATCTAAACTATGATACAAAACACATAAGTAGTAACTTCTTGGTAGCTTTTAAGAGTTATTTTAATAAGTTGGGAAGTGACACCTATTTGTTACATGTTATTTCTTTAGTAGATATAGAGTAGTTATTTTTCAAGTTTTGTAACCATTCTATGACATTACAAATAGAATGGAAATCAATATCTAGGTATCACCATGCATCTCAAACACTTAAACATATGTTGTATATTGGCACTTTACCTCTTAGCACTCTACTGTTTAGTTTTTAGGAGTATTTGTAATTTCCTCGTAGAATTTAACACATTGTTTGTGTTCTTTTATCAATTTTGTGCAAAGTTCATCTACTTTGCTTTGTATCACTTTCTTGACAAAGTTGTAAAGTAGTAATCACTCATTTACCATTAGTGGGTCCTTTCATTTTTCACAGTCAGATCTATCAATGCAAATATTGATAGGAAACAAAAATTAATATGCCTAGTGGGACACAATTAAGGAAATCTTGCTATCTTTCATCTACTTTTAAGAAGTGGTATTATTGTTTGTTGAAATAGAAATATGCCTTTTTCAAGCTTTGAAGAAACCCCTCAAAATGAAGAAAGACAATAGGTGAACAATACTATTCCATTTAAAAACTAGCCACTAAAAAACTAGAATAACAATCAAAGAGGTGAACAGAGAAATAGTAGTCAAAATCAAAATCGGCAAGCTATGCTGAATACAAATTAAAACCAAAATTTAGGTGAAAGGAACTTTCATCAAAATCCACATTTTGCACCAAGGTCGGTATAAGAAAATATAGCCAAATTAGGGGGCCTTCGTCATATAATATGCCTGTAAACAATCAAATCCCCCTGTATTCCCTTAGATAGAAGGAAATTACCAAGGATTTGGAGGGCCTATTGCATAAAATTTGCCAATTTTTTGATAACAAATGGATGAAAACAACCATGATATGGTTCATAAGATGTCACCACAAATAGTGACTATATTACTATACAGTTTAGAAAACAATGAGACAAATCAAGAAAGAATGAATATAACATTAGAAAGAATTGGGAATTATTTTGGTAATAACGAAGAACAAGATGTTGAAACAAAAGTAGAAAATTCTAAAAGTGTTGAAGATAATATAGTAAAACCTTAAATGATTGTGTAAAAATACTTAGGAAAAAAGAAGAATACAATAAAAATATAAGAAATAAAAACTATAAAAATGTTCCTCCTAATATTAATTATCAGTCTCCTGATTATAATATATAATATTTAGTCAAAAAGTTAGTCAACCAATTGGAGGGCCAGTCTATTCACCCAAACTACAAAAGAACCTTCGCAGAATTGGTAAACAAAATTAAGGCTCCTAGAAGGTTCAAAATTTTGAAATTTACAATATTTTTAGGAGAAGATAACCAATATACAATAGAACATATTACCCATTTTATAATTGAATACAGAGAAATCACTACAAATGAATTCTTAAAAATGAAATATTTTGTCATCTTTAACTCACACACCTTTTTCTTGGTATTCAGGCATGCAGCTTAATTTGGTGCATTCTTGGGCTCAAATGGAAAGAATGTTCCATAATTAGTTCCATAAATGGGAGATGAGAATTGGATTAGCTAAATTTTTTAACATAAAATGGAATTTGATGGAATTCTTTGATGAATGCATCTCTAGGTTTCAACAAGCAAGGAGTAAGTGCTTTACATGAATTGTCAAATCAAAAATAGTGAAAATAGTAGCAATAAGTTTCAACTTTGCTATAAGAAAAGACTTATTAATCAATATTTTTCTGATGTGCCCCAGTTGGCTAAGAAGGTTTGACAAATTGAGTAAATTCAATCAGAAAAAGATAGAAAAATGAAAAGAATGCTTGATCAATATTTTTTTATGTTCCCCAATTGGCTAAGAAGGTTTGACAAATTGAGTAAATTCAATAAGAAAAAGATAGAAAAATGAAAAGAATGCTTGATCAAAAAGAAAAAGTGGTGTATGTTAAAGAAGAAGAAGTTGAAAATGATACTGAAGTGTATATGGCCAAAATGAAACCCAACCACTTTATGTATGTGCTTTATGAAAAAGTACAAAAATGAAGATAAAATGGATAGTTTAAATGAAAAAAAAGTGTATTTTTTAATGTAAACAAAGCAAACCAAACTTTTTTACTTGCTGTTAAAAGATAAGCAAATCAAATTATCAAAAGGGAACAAAATTTTAATACACCTAAGTTTCGGAGTTTAGTTGAATTAATTTGGTAATTTGGTATTGTTTTAGGTTAATTAGTGTATGTAAAGTTATGAACTTCAATTTTGGGTGATTCTTGGCTCTACAAATTTTATGAAGATTCCAAGGCTTGGTTCAGTAGTTTAGAGGGTCAAATTTAGCCCAAAAGTCAAAACAGAGTGTTAACTACTGACCCAGAGCCAATCTCCCTATTTTAACTATATCTAGAGCTCTAAAACTCATTTTGATGCAAACTTAAGACCATTGGATAGCTACAATTCGCCACTATATTTTTTATGAAGAGCATATGGTCAAAATGCACTGTTTTGATAAAGTCATGAATTCTATTATGGGTTGAACTACTCTGCAAAATGGTTTTGGATTTTAGCCCATAAATTAAGTTAGAAATTGAATTTTTAAGCAAGGCCAAAGCCATTGAATCTCTAAGAGATACAACTACAACTTCTATTTGATAAAAACTGGAGTATATCAAATTTTTAGATGAAATTTTCAATGAAAAGGCCATTAAAGCAAATTTTCCCAAATTTTAATCGAATTGATCAATGGATTAGCTTTAGATGGGTATTAGGAACAAAACTGTCATGATCCAATTCCCTGGCCATGACCGGCATGAATATCAATCCTTTATTGATAGTTATCAATATTAATCTGTTTCCATTTCCTATTACTATTCACACTTATTTCACCATTATTAGTCATGTTTACTCAATTCCAATTTATTGCTTTGAGGTACTGAAGACTTATGATATAAAAGTGACATAATTAGGAATATGAACATATTTCATAATTTACAACCACATTGCCCAATGGCACATGTTGGGTTAAACATTTGTTCATAAGTTACATACAATTTTCTAACTACTTCAAAACCTCCCATTCAAAAGCCATTCCTATGTCACCCTAAGTCCCTTCAAGGGCAAAATAACCAAAAGTTAGATTAACCTATGATTTACCATAATTTAAAAATATAGGTTAATATAATTAAGCCCTATGGACACACTATTTATAGTTTTCAAAAATAAGTTAGCAAAATACATAGTTTGATGGTAGACCTCTAGAGGTTAAACCATCCTAAGACAATCATAAGAAGGACATTTGGTGGTTTCATGGGTATGATCTCCACCTCATGCAGTATTTCACAACCTATTGAATTCAAAATGACAATATAGTGGAATCGTAATAATGGTAGTAAAGGTGTCAGACATGATTTCTATTATATCACTATTCATGCTTATTTCTCTAAAGGAAGGTTAACTACAATGTCTTGAGATTCTGAAAAAAAAAAATAAGTAAAAAAGTGAGTCTGGGGCTCAATGAGATAGTCCATACCAAACTTATGAATTAATCCACCAAACAACACATATATACATTAACATTATAACCGGGTATTCATTTCTCAAACCAAGTTTCATAAACAGATCATTTCACAATATCCATAGCCCATTATATCGAATGAGGGTTCTTATGGCCCCAAGCTGGCTTCCTTAATCATTATGTTATTCAATCATATTATATGACATTTCAAAATTTCACAAAATAATCATGCATGTAAAAGCAAAATACATAATAACAAATATAAATCTCCTTCTTACTCCACTCTAGCTTTTTCTCGCATGATCCCAGCCTCGTCCCTTCAAACCAGCCTTATCCTACTCATCATATAAGTACGCGCAGATCAAGGATCTGGCTCATTTTCTTCATCTCATCTTATCAATCACATCTTAAGCCTCATAAGAACTTATAAGCATTCAATAACATCATTCTCATAACAAGTATATCACAATTCTACATTGCAACCACAATCTTAATCATGCATCCTTATTACATTATCACATTCAATCTTAATCTCAATCATAAGGATTACATTCCTTGTTACATTATCATACAATCAATTATAGACAATTATTGAATTTATTGATATTAGTTTATGAATTACTCATATAGGATTCTTACTTACTTCATTTAACGAACTAGAATACATGCAAGACTAAACCATATGGTTGAGATGTATCTAGGAAGGAGAAGTGAATTCTTTTAGAAAGGTGAAAATTTCTGGGGATGTAATCAGAATCATGAGTAGGACTAGGCTTGAAATTCAAGCAGGATTGCAATTAGAATCGTGAGAATCAGATAAGAAGGATTCGATTTAACTTGAGGAAATTTAGTTCAAAATTTGAGTTTAGTCACCAAAATTTGAAAACCTTCGAGAAGTCTAAGATATGCATATGATCAAAATCATGATTCAAATAAAAAAATAAGGTAGCATAGTTTGATTCGACTTGCGAGAATTTAGTTTAATTCCTAATTCGAATCACAAAATACAATACAACTAGATCCTTATGAGCATAATTGTAGGGACAGTGTAAAAGTGGTGATTTAACTTGTGAACTCTTGAAAATGTAGAAAACAATAGAAAAAAGGGGAAACAACTACCAAACTCACATCATATCATAGAAGTTCAACACAACATATGTTGAGGACCTAATCACACTTAAAATATAACCTTTTTCTCAAAAAACCAGTTATTTTTTCAACAAGGCCATTCAAACTCAAACTTAATCATATAATTACAAATACCCATTTTTATCAACTTACTTCCACAATCAGAGGATTTTAATTAATAAACACAATATAATTCATAAGAAAGGTATGAATCTCTTACCTTGGCAGCTAAAAACTAGAAATCTAATTAAATCTTACAAGGATTTTCAACACTCTTCAAAAATAAGAAAGAATAACATATTAGCTTCTTAAATTTTTCAAAGATTTCTCCTATCAACTAATCATGTACTATTAGATTATGGTTTCTTTATATAGAAATAAGCTAAATATAACAGATTCGGGCTCTAAAATTACCAGAAAATCAAATGGGTTAATACGTTGAATAGTGACTTTTGAATTCCAAAATTCATAACTCAAATTATACTTAATCAATCCAGAAGATTGTGATATCAAATTGAAGAGGAAGAAGAGAGGAATCAACAGTAAAAATTTTGAGAAATTATTATGGAAAGATAAAAGACTTACTTTAAGAGAGAGAGAGAGAGAGAGAGAGAGTTGTAGAAAAAAGAAATGTGTAGCTTATTGAAAAAGATGAGTTGCATGAATTGCAATTGGAAATGGGCTGAAGAGATAAAGAGGTAATCGACCTCTTAAGGGTAGAATGGGAAAATTCTTATCCTTTGACTTTAACTTCCAATTATCTCTATTTTCCTTTTAAAAACTTTTCCTATTTTCTCAAATTTGAGTTCAAGATTAACATACTCACCGATCGCCAACTGCTATGAAATTTTACCACAAATTTGTTAAATTAATTACCTTCATAATGACTACAATTTTACCCTCACTAGATACCTGTAACCCTAGTTTCAATCTTTTCAAAGTTTTCTAGAAATTAAATCCTAAAAATATGAACTTTGTTTTTAAAGCATTCAGAACAGAAATACTGGTTGCTTAAAAATTCCTAAAATTCTTATAATCTATTTCTAAAATATTTAGACTCCCCGTAGTCCAAAATTATAATTTTGAAATTCTTAAAAATTTTAAATTCACCATTTTCAGATTTTCTAAAAGGTCATTTTATTATTGAAATTAATTTTAAAAAAATTTGTGGTATTACGATTCTTCCCCCATAAAAGAATTCATCCTCAAATTTTGAATAGCATTGGCAAGTTAATTAGAATGAACTAACAGTTTCAAGTAATACTTTATACTAAGTAGTCATGAAACTCCTCTTTTACCAAATAATTGGGATTACTTTTTCTTAGATATTAGATTCTAACTCCCATGTATAGCACCTTAACCATAGCAACTTCTCTTGATCTTACTTTTCAAACTTGTTAATCAAGAATACCTACTGGTTACTCTTCATACGTCAGCTTGGTGTCCAATTGTCCTGATTATTCCTTGAGAACATAAGATTCATATATTTTCTCAACATAGAGCATAAAATATCAGGTGAATTCCTTGCATTTCGGCCAGTGTTGACATGCAAATTTGGTCAACCCAAATTTCAGTAACCCTAAACTACAAATGGAGAGCATAAAATCACCAAAAAGGAAGAAAGGGAGGAAGATCAGGGAGACACCAAAAGTTTTTAGTGTAGTTTAGCCAAAATCAAGGCTTATGTCCATGGTTATCTTGTTTCTCAGTATTTTTGCTGAGTATTTTAGCAAAGTGACAGTATCTTGTTATTCCTCCCCCTTTTACAATGATTTCAACCCCTTTTTATAGTAGCCGGGGTGTTACAATATAATTCCATAATGGAAATGAATCATTAATTGATTACATAACAGTCAATAATGAATTTCTATTAAACAGGCGATTGAAGGGCTTTGACTCATGTTGACCAGTGACTTGAGCTTGCATTTGGTGACCTAATGCCTTGCTCCATGACCTCAATTCTGGTTGAACTAGACCGTTACTAGTTGGGCTTATCCATTGAGCTTTTACCAACCTATTTTTATGGTTCCAAAATACCCATAATATTAGCCCCCAACTCTCAGTGTGATCTACAGATTGAGAGCTACAGTTTATTGGTAAAAGCTGGCAATTGTGATCTGCCATGCCATCATTATTTCATCTGTATCAACCTATGCCATCATTACTGCATCTAATGCGTGCATTTTCTCATAGCTGTCAACGTGGCAATGACATAGCCTTGCTATTCATTGGACCATTGTATCAAGGGTAGTTAATTAGTCTCCAAATCTAACGGTGAGGTTGATCACGCTATATAAGGTGAGGAAAACCCTGTTTCCCTCTCACTTGTTACTTTTAAAAGCTAGCACTTTTGCTTCTTGCTTATCTCTTAGGCTCACAAACAGTCACCGATGTTCCTCATTTTTTCTACTCCACTAGGTTTGCAACAGCAATTTTTGGATTCAGGTTGCTAGAGACCAATCTTGCTCATCATTCTCTTCTCAGGAATCATTTCATTCCGTTGATATAGTAAGTTTTCTCAAACTCTAAGCTTCTTTTCATAAACACCTTACTTTGTGGGTTTCTGATACCTTATTGCTTAGAGGGTTTGGTAGTATGTGTTCCTTAGTTGCTAGGAAATTTTATGTGTTGATTAATTCTTTTGTATGCTTGCTTGTTCATCTTTTATTATTGGCATACAATCTACTCGACAAGATTCCTGTAGTTTAGGGTTGTAAATTGTTGGATTTAGCTTTTTGCTTATTTCCTAGGTTTTACCACCTGATGGGCCCATTGGTTAAACTTCTCATGTTTTTTATGGTCTGGGTCTTAAATGTGGTGATATGAGGCCTGTATGACCTGCTGTATAGGAAATTCCCTATCTAGCATATAAGAGCTTTAGCTTTTAGGTATGGTATGCTTATACTAACTTGACTGTTACTTCTTCTCTATAGATGCCTACAGCTCATAGATGTGTTAGCCACTAGGCAGGGAGTGCTGATGAGTCTGACTCTCCAGCCTAAAGTGAGGAGTTAGTGCATTTCATAAATAAAGTGGCCTTTGGGAATGGCATGGTTGCTGAGAAGTTTGCTGCTTGTCTTGACCCTTCGAGGGCCAAGAAGTCACCCCCAATCGGTGGTCTCTAGATCATATGGTGTTTAATCACCACATTTCAACTATCAACCTCAACGAGCTTAGGAGCATAGTTTAGACATTCTGATTCCCTAAGGGCTATCGTATCATAGTACCCTCATCTGATGACCACGTAACTTACCATCCTCCATGATTTGTTGCTATTAGCACCCAGTATTTTAGCATTTCAATGCTGGGTTTAGGTTCCCAATCTATCCTTACATCATTGATTAGTTGAATAAGCTGAAGCTTTGCCATTTCTAGCTCACCCCAAACTCTTATTCCTAACTCACCTCCCTTACACTCATTTACCTTAGGAATAACCTCCTTCCTCCTTTGGCAAGGGTTCTTTGCTATCTTTATAGCATTAAGGGCACAAGTCAGCGAGATGGGATTTATTATCTCTCAGCTTAACAAATTGAGTACAAGAGAATTTTGCCACAAGGTGATGTTAAGGGCAAGTCTAATGTAGGCAACTAAAAAACCCACTGATTTTATGTTTGCTGCTGTAGACGTCCTAAAAAATGACCTTAAATTTGACGAGGACCTTTTGTGTTCCCATAAGCATGCTCTGACCTTGAATGTCAAGCTCTTTGATAGCATCACAGACCTTAGAGCTCGTGAAATTAAGGTGGTTGGCCCAACAAACTTCCAAGAATATGAAGATAAGGTAAGGCTAAATCTTCCCATGCCACTGGCCCCTACTTGATTTGTTGACTTTACTCCTACAACGACCTCATCGGCTCTTGTTGCTACTGCAACCTCTGCTACTACAAGTGAATCTTTTTCTTTAGCTGTGGTAGTAGTGACCTCGCATGTGGTGGTTCCCATCTTGCAGCCTGAGGTTGTCGAGGCAGTCAAGGTGGTCGAGGTCCCACCCCTGTTTGACCCCCTGTCAAAAGCAAAAAATGGACAAAGGGAAGAAAGTTGCCACTACAGAACAAACGGCACTTGAGGTCAAGAACGAAGAGCAACTCGACGACCTTGGCCTAAAGATAGAGGAGTACTTTCACTTCTTTCAAGAGAATGTAGACCAGATCCTGGGAACTCATACCAAGGCACTAGAGTCAGAGATGTTCGATAAGGGCTTGATAGACTATATATCTTGTCATGGTATGCTAGTAAGTTAAGGTGCTTTCACTTCAGTTCTTTTGCCTGTTTGTAAGCTAACTTGATCTTTTGATTTCTCAGAGTGCACCGGGGGCAATAAAGTTGAGGGACAAACTCTTAACTTGGGAGGAGGAGAAGAAAAAACTTGAAGGTGACCTGGCTACCATAATAGCTGAGGCATTGGAGCTAAAAGATAGAACATAGTGGCTTGAGGCTCAACTGGGAGATGCCAAAGTCGCTAAGAAGGAAGTCGAGGAACCTCTGTCTCACAAGGTGGCAAATAGCAAAGCCATCATGTCCAATCTTACCTCATATCTCAATAAGGCTATTGATGATTTATTAAGAGCAAAGGATGAGCTGGACATGGTAGTACAACGAGCTGAGGCTTCTAAGAGGGAGAATGAGGTGGCCATGAATGAGACTGCTTTAACAAAAAAGAAGATTGCTTAAGCTAAGGTGGTGATTACTATGCTGGTTGTGAAAATAGAAGAAGATACTACCATGGGCTTCTTATACACCTTGTGGTAGGAGCACCTAAAGATGGACTTTTCCTTTTTTGGTGGGGATGTTCATGAGGCTATTAAGGGCTTTAAAGAAGTCATAAAGGCAGCTTTTCCTAATAACGGTGTGCAATCCGCAGGTGGAGTTTCTCCTGCTTAGGCCATTATTCAAAGAGAGAGTAGCTTACAAGTCATGAAAGCCACTGATGATCAAATAATGGATGACCTACTTGCCCTATATGTGACCTTCTAGTCCACAAGAGCTCAGCTACTAAGGGCCAACCTTCTTCATAGGCCATGACCTTGTAATTTTGAGTTTCTCTCTTAAACTTTCACATGTAAATTCACCTTGTTGAAGGAGGTTTTTAATGAAATTTTTAATGTTTCTACTTTATTCTCAGTTTTCATAGTTGAATGCTTAGTAGGTTGCAGATGATACCTTAACTAGCAATCCATGATTTAATAAGCATTAGTCAAGTTAAATGCCCAGTAGATTGCAAATGATAACACATAAGTTCACATGATTGGACCTCAACTAGCAAGCTATGACTTTGTATGTCAAGTTAAATGCCCAAGAGGCCATATTAGTGTGCTTTAGCTAACAAACCATGACAATGTATATTTGTCAGGTTGAATGCCCAAGTAGATCACACCTCAACAAACACGAGTCGAGTGTCCAAGTAAGTCACACGGATACACCTCAACTAGCACGAGTTGAGTGCCTAGGTAGGTTGCATGAATGCACCTCAGCTAGCATGAGTCAACTTTGTTAACACTGAGAATAGCTCACTTCCTATATAATAGTTTGCTAAAAATTTATTCAAAAATAAACATCGATATAAAAATTTGAGGAAAAACATGGATGCTTTTATTAATTTCTAAATAACATTACAGAATTAGAATATGGTTCTCATTGCGGGTGCTTGCTCTTACTCAGGAGCCCACCGTGGTTGATGAGGTTGCTATTTCACAGGTTATATCATATAGCCTTTCAAGCAATTTCTCTTGATCAGATCCTCAATCACATCTTTGAGTGCCTAACAGTCTGAAGTATTATGCCTGATTTCATCATGGTAGGCACAAAACTTATCTTTATTTCTGAGCCTAGTGGGAATCCTTATAGGATTGGGCTTGCCGAAGTTTTCCTTATCCTTCTCTATTGTAAATATCCTGTCTTGAGTATCTGATAGGATATTGTAGCTGTCATGGCAATCTTGATGCTATAGTCACTCATTCCTGGCCTTCTTTGTAGCCTGATTATCCGAGCCATCCTTTTGGCCCTCTTTATTATTCCTATCATTACTCCTCTTTTTATTCTTGTTGGAGCTATTCACCTCATCCTATTAGTTAGACTTCTTAGGGCCAAAGGTCTCCTCTCACCTAATCTATTTGGCATCTTGTTCATAAAATTCACCTAGGTCCCTCATTGGGGACTTGTATACGCTTTCGTATAGCTTTCCATCCTTGTAAAGTCCTACCGAGATCGTTGTCAAGATGCTTTCATCCAAGGGGATTCTCCACATTGTTGACCTCATGCTAGAACTGGGCAATGTAGTCTTTCAACAATTCATTCTTCCATTGAAAGATTGTCATGAGGTGGTAAGGTGGTACAAGCTGCCTTCTTAGTGCCTTGTATTGGTTAATAAATCTCTTTTGGCATTCTTTTTAACTGTGAATGCTACGAGCTAGGAGACTCCTAAGCTATGTCCGAGGTATGTCTCCAAGGGTGGTTAGGAAGACATGGAACTTGACCAGAGGATTGGTCATTTGAAGATGCATCTGTACATTGAACATATTTAGGTGATCATACAGTTGTTGTCCCCATTATATTGCTGGATATTGGGGATTTTAAACCTATGAAGAAGAGACTCTATGTTGATCTCCTTAGTGAATAGTGTCCTTTCCTCATAATGGTCTTGATGATCTTGAGTCAGAGGGAATTTTTCTAACTATTGTACCCTCTGAAGCAACTCCTCTACCCTCTAGTCCTATGCCTCAGATCGCCAGCTAGAAGATCACTAGGTCCTTTTACTTCCCTGGTTATGGAAGTGATGATCTGAGGTTCTATGCTTCCTATCCCCATGACCCGGTGAGTATTGATCTGAAACGCATCCCTGACTGGTCCTGTTTAAGCCTTTAACTTGATGTGAACCCCCACATCATTGACTATCTTCATTATCATCCTTATGAGCTTAGCGAACCTCAGACCTTGGTCATAAATTGGAAGAGCAAATTGAATGGACGCACTGAAGTTCTTTTTTGATTGGCCTCTCCTCTTGAGTTCTTCCCCATGGCTACTGGAGTTCTCCTCTGGGCATAACAACCTCAACTTGGTTTCATGCGCCCTGGGCCTCTGCCTAAGCCAGCACCTTATCCACATCATCTAGTTCCTTCACTATATTTTCCAATGCTTCCTAGACTAATGCCACATTTGCACTCCATCAAACCTAAGAAGAGTAGCAAACTGGCAATGGGCCAATGGGGGTATGCCAATGGTAGCACTTGTGGTGGGAACAGTGGAAGCACCTATTGCAAAAAGAACTGGGCCTCCAATTGGTAACATATCCCATTACTATTCCATGTGACCCTTAGACTGGTCAACGACAATGTCTGAACTCTTGGTGGTTCTTCCTCTAGCCATCGCATTGGATAGAGAATCAATCAAAGTGTAGTTTAGGGCCCTTCTTCTAGTGCAAAAATGTTAATGTGCAAATTTGGTCAACCTAAAAGTTTAGTAACCCTAAACTACAAATAGAGCACATAAAATCATAGAAAAGGAAGAAAAAAAGGAAGAATGGAGAGACACCATAAGTTTTTAACGTGTTTTGAGCAAAATTAAGGCTTACATCTATGGTTATCTTATTTCTTAGTATTTTTGTTGAGTATTTACCAGAGTGATGGTATCTTGTTATTCCTCCCCCTTTTACAATGATTTCAACCCCTTTTTATAGTAGTCGGGGTGTTACAATGTAATTCCATAATGGAAATGAATCATCAATTGGTTACATAATAGTCAATAACATATTTCTATTAAATAGGCAATTAAAGGGATTTCTCTAAATTGATCGTCAGAAAAGCATGTTTCGAGTTGTAGGCTAGACCTCGTCCTTAATGACCTGATGTTGCTGCTTTGACTCATGTTGACCAATGATCTGAGCTCGCATTTGGTGACCTAATACCTTGCTTCAGTGACCTCAATTCTGGTTGAGCTGGGTCTTTACCAGCTGCGCTTGTCTATTGAGCTTTTACTAGCCCATTTGTGTGATTCTAAAAATACCCATAACAACTGGCAAGTCTAATTGACACACTATGGCTCCTACGCATTTAATGATTCTAAATGATCGGATATACCGTGGTGTTAGTTTTCCTTTTTTGCTAAAACAGAGAACTCCTTTCATAGGGGATACCTTAAGAAACACTTGATCATCCACCTCAAATTCCAACTCCCTTCTTTTCTTATTTAAGTATGACTTTTTTTGGTCTTGATCCACCTTCATTCGATCACAAATGAAATGTACTTTCTTAATGGCATTTACTACTCCTAGCAACCTTGCCTCTCCAGGCTTAAACCAATATATCAAAGACTTACATCTCCTCCCATATAATGCCTCAAATAGTGCCATTTGAATATTAGATTGGCAACTATTATTGTAAACAAATTCAATAAGCAACAATTATTTTTCCCAGTTCCCTTCAAATTCTATCATGCATGCACAAAGCATATATTCTAGAATCTAAATTATTCACCTTGATTGACTATCAATCTATAGGTGAAAAGCCATACTAAATCTTAATTGAGTATCCAAGGCTTGTTGAAATGACTACAAAAACTGAGAAGTAAATTGAGTACTACGATTTGAAATAATTGTCAATGGCACATAATGTAAAGGAACTATTTGATCAAGATATATCTACACATATTAAGTAGCTGAATAAATCATTTTAACTGGTAAGAAATGAGCTAATTTGGTTAAGCGATCAATGATGACCTAAATCGAATCATAACCCTTCAGCGACTTTGGCAACCTAGTTAAAAAGTTCATCATTATTCTCCCCCACTTTGATTCTAGAATTTTGATAGATTGATGCAATCTTGTCGGACATTGATGTTCCGCTTTTACTTATTAACACATAAGATATTTAGTCACATATTCAAGCACATCTTGTTTCATGCCTTTCCACCAAAACACCTTTTCCAAATCATGATATATCTTAGACACTCCCAGGTGCATTGTATATGATGAATTATGAGATTGATGTAACAAATCTTTATGCATACTCGAGGGAACCCTTAATTGTCCTTCCTTTTTAAATACTCCTATCTCATCAACTATAAATTTTGAGTCCGATTTTACTTTCACTCTTTATTTAAGAATCACATATTGTGGGTCATGTTTTTAAACTTCTTTAACTCGATCAACTATCACCAATTGTATCATCTTATAGGCTAAAATTAAGGTTTGGTTTGAAACTTGTAGTCATACTCTAGGCTTTTCAAACTTGGGATAGAAACACATCAATTTTTCTTCCTTAGAGAGGAGGCAAGCTTAATTACTTGTTGACTTACAATTCAATGCATTGGCTACTACATTTGCTTTTCTAGGATGATACAATATCGAACATTCATAATCCTTCACTAGCTTCATCCATCTTCATTGTCGAAGATAAAGATTTTTCTGCTCAGAGATATCTTTTAGGCTTTTATGATCCGTATAAATTTCACATGTTTCTCCTTACAGGTAATGCCTCTATATCTTCAATGTACAAACTACCATTGCCATTTCCAGATCACGAGTAAGGTAATTTTGCTTATGTTTCTTCAATTGCTATGACGAATACGGGAACACTCTCTTATTCTACATTAACATGCACCCCAATCTAATTTGTGAAGCATGACAATATGCCACATAGCCACCTGATCTAGATAGTAATGCTAATACTAAGGTTGATGTCAAGCACCTTTTTAGCTTTTTGAAGCTTTCTTCGCAAGTAAAGGTCCATTCAAATCGTGCTCTTTTAAATTGTGCTCCCTTCGGAGTAAGCTTAGTAAATAGCTAAAAGGGGAATTTTTTTTTAATTGAGTACAATTTGTGCTTTTTTTCCCTAAATTGATCTATGTTTTTTTTTATGCCCAATAGAAGCCCCCAATCAATTTGAACAAAACTAGAGTGTATGATGGATTCAATTAAAATCTTTCATAGAGTGTATTGGTTTCGGTTCAGTGTTTAAAACTCAAAATCAAAGCAAATTTTCTCATTTTTTGTTCAAATAGATTCATGGGACAACTTTAGATTTATGTTATCTTGAAAATCGATACTCCTATTTGATGAAAACTAGAGTATATCAAATTTTTAAATGAAATTTTGAATGAAAAAGGCATTTCAATTTTTTTGAATTTTCCAGCTCAAATTGAAGCAATTTTTCCTCAGTTTTAATCAAATTGATCAATGGGTTAGCTTTAGATGAGTATTAGGAACAAAACTGTCATGAGCCAATTTCCTGGCCATAATCGGCATGGATATCAATCCTTTATTAATAATCACCAACCTTAATCTATTTCCATTACCTGCTACTAGTCATACTTATTTCACCATTACTGGTCATGTTTACTCAATTCTAATTTATTGCTTTGAGATACTGAAGGCTTATGATGTAAAAGTGACATAATTGGGAATATGAACATATTTTATAATTTACAATCACATTACCCAATAGGCACATGCCAGGTTAAACATTTGTTCATAAGTTACATAAAATTTTCTAACTACTTCAAAACCTTCCATTCAAAAGCCATTCCCATGTCACCTTATGTCCTTTCAAGGGCAAAATAACTAAAAGTTAGATTAATCTATGATTTACCTTGAATCCAAAAACATAGATTAGTATAATCAAGCCCTGTGGACACACTATTTACAGTTTTCAAAAATAAGTTAGCAAAATGCATAGTTTGATGGTAGACTTCTAGAGGTTAAAACATCCTAAGACAATCATAAGAAGGACCTTTGATGGTTCTATGGGTATGATCTCCACTTCATGTAGTATTTTACAACCTACTAAATTTAGAATAACAATATAGTGGACTCATAATAGTTGTAGTAAAGGTGTCAGATGTGATTTCTATTAGATCACTATTTATGCTTATTTCTCTGAAGGAAGGTTAACTGCAATGTCTAGAGATTCTAGTAAAAATCCATAGAAGAATGAGTTTGGGGATTAGTGAGATCATCCATAATAAACTCAGATCATACTTGATCAATCCACAAGATTTTGATATTAAATTGAAGAGGAAAAAAGAGGAATCAATAGTAAAAATTTAATTGTTATAGAAAGATGAGAGATTTACTTGAAAAGAGAGAGTTGTAAAGAAAGGAAATGTGTATCTTACATACTCATTGATCACCAGTGGCTATAAAATTTTACTACAAATTAGTTAAATTCATTACCTTCATAGTAGTTACAAATTTACCCTCACCAGGTTCCCATAACCCTGGTTTTGATATTTTCAAAGTTTTCTAGAAATTAAATCCTGAAAATACAAACTTTATTTTCTAAGCATCCACAGTAAAAATTTTGATTGCTTGAAAATTCCTAAAATTTTCTAATCTATTTCTATCATATCTGGACTCCTCGTAGCCCAAAATTATAATTTTGAAATCCTTAACAATTTCAAATTCATCCTTTTTGGATTTTTCTGAAATATCATTTTATTACCAAAATTAATTTTAGAATAATTTGGCATATTACAAAAATCCATAAATTAATTTGAGTAAAAGTGGCCAAAATTGGTTGAATTGGGATCAAGCAAAAACTAGGTTTGAAATAGGTCAAATAGACTTAAATTGCAAGTTGATCGGGGCAAATAAGATGACCTGGCCAGGTGACACACAAGCCTATATGCAGTAGAGGCGTGTGCAAGCCATGAGTCATCATGGTGGTAATAGACAATGGTGTTGATTACACCATTGACGTTAACTCTTTGAGGCAGTTTTTGTAGATAGTTTTCCTAATTTTTTAGAAATAAACATATTTTGTTTAATTTTTACATATTTAATTTAAGTGATTATTTAAGGTTAAAAATTTTATTATGTGTTTCCTACATAATTGACTATTATCTGTAATTTTTCCAAAATTTTTGGATGGTATTTGATTATTATTTGAATTTCATATGATTATATGCTTGAGTTTGAAATTATATAGGAATTGTGTTACTCATGTTATACCATGAAATTTTTAGTAATTATATACTCATCTATTGTGGGACCAATAGCATAAAATTTTGCTAAAATAAAATTTTGAAAATGTATCCAGGAGAGTGTTATGTTAATAACAGATACACACACACACACACACCCTTATCGGTGTAATATTATAAACATAGTTTGTTGGTAATAATATGAGTGCAAAGGTTGCTTATTATGTTCTTAAAATTTTTAAATACCCTATCAATGTTAGGTTTTAGGAATGTATCATTCAATTCTTGTATTATATTATGAAGCCTTAAATGCTCTATGGTATTTAGTTTCATAGTGTAATATTGTTTGGAATTGCATAGTTATTATAGAAAGATTATAGTATGACTACATTGAACATGCTTTTTTGGAAATTTACCAAAAATTTCTTAAATTATTATTTCCTCAATCTTTTGCTACCTATACAATTAATTGCCGTAAAAACGGTAAATGAGACTAATTATAAGGACTAAGTTGAGTATTAGATATCAAGGCTAGATTGCTGATATCATGTCTGACAATTACCAAATTTTGTATTTAGCACAGAGAGAGAGAAAGATGAAGATAGACGATGACTTTATTATAGCATTGTAACACCTTGATTAAGGAAAAAAAAACTGGAGGATGAAAATGAAGTTTTTCAAAATTTTGCTGAGGCTGAAGTTTGAATGTTCCTTTTCTCCTGAATGACCTTAATGAAGATATTGAAGATTTGATGGGGCCAAATTGCAATTTCCCCATCTTTATTTTCTTTATCTTCAACTACCCCTCCCCTCTCCCCCCTCCCCCCGATATTTTCATTCTTCTCCTTCCCAAAGCTTCACTCTTCGACGCCCTATCTATCCTTCTCTCTGGTCTACTGCCATTCATCTGACAGATAGTCCTTCCTTTTCCCTCCACTAATTGTTCCTTAGCTTAGCTCCTTTCTTCCCCGGCCAGTTGCTTCGCCTTCTTTCTAGAAAGTTTTTTAGCTAGAGGCAGCAGCAGTAGCTCCCAGCGTCCTATTTAGCTCTTTTTTTTTTTCAGTAGCTCACCCATCAATTGTTACAAGTCCAATCAGTTCATTGGCACTAACACAACTAGGAGAAGGCTTGAGCTTAACGGTTCTATCTTGTAGCTTCCCCATTTGGCCATCTCTGATCCTCTTTGCTTCTAATAATTTTCGGCCACTCGAATGGTTAGTAATGCCACCCTTTGATCTCTTTAACCTGATCTGTTTACCTCTATTGTGTGTAGTGAAAAGTAAGCAGTTGAAGTGGTCCTCCTGTCTTGCCCACAAAACACACAATCACCCCCTATTCTACTTAGAGCTCATCCTATTCCAACCACTGCTTGTCTAGCTGGACTGAATCTATAAGAGTTAAAGCCTTAGCTTTTTCAATTCAAAAATCACCAGGTATAGTTAAAGCTCGGGAATGTTGTACTGTAATAGGGCTAAGTTACAGAATCAAGTTCTTTCATGCCTTTGTTGTCCTTGACAAGAACTCCAACTCTATCTACCATTAGGCTTCACGGGGAGCTGTAGAAGGAGTGGACTAAGCTCAGTCATGTAATCGGGCAAGACCGCTTTTTGTTTAAGCCTTGCTATTAGAAGTAGACTAGCCATTGGACCAGTTCATTGTCACTAAAATTCATGCATTGCCAAACAGCAACTGAGGGCCAGTGGATAGCAGCTACAGTGATGGCAGTGATAGTAATTTCACTCGGCCATCATGCCACACGAGTACTCGACTGACTCCACTACTCCAATTGTTGTGCCATGGTTGAAAGCCTTGGCTCTTGCTAGCTAAAAATCGAACATAATAGTCTAAAGGGTTGAAGAAAAATTTGTGGAGGATTATAAGCTGAGCATGGCTTCTATTGTTGATCTTTGTGATTTGGCAGCTAAGAGCTGGAGATTATTTGGTCTGTTACTAAGTCGGATGACGAGCATAAGACTTTTCCAAAGGGTGTTCATAGTTCTGTGTGTTTTGGGCATTTTATTATTTAGCTTGACCCGAGTGGTGGAAGAACTTGTTTTCAATGGTCTCAATTCTGAGGCAACAAAGGTGTTAGTTTTGTTAGTGTTATGAGCTATTATATGAAGGTGGTGGACAATTTGGAGTTTCAGCTACATGCTTAACTTGTGCAGCAACCTAAAGATGCTATGTGGGAAGTTCACATACTTAGTTACTAAGGAGGAGATATGTATCTCTAACAGTCAATGGTGACATTATTTTTCCCTTTATTCATTTTGTAGTCTCAATCAAACCCTACTCAATTTTTGGCAAACTATAAGTAAACATTACCTCATTCTAAGTTCAGCTTTATTTATCTATACATAATCCAATTGAAATTTGAATAATGAGACTACAATACTTTGAAACAGAAAATCCATTGTAAGGTTATGGGAACTTGGTAACTAAGGTTTGATAAGCAAATTTAGGAAAGTAGCAGTCCAAAATAACTTCATTTGAGGTTATTTAGATATCCTCAAGGTGAGTGGATGATCCTCCTCTCCTGATAAATCCCATTTGCAAAATCAAATAATTTTTTATTATATAGGGTACTATGATCTTTTTGAAAAATGGGATTTTCGTATATATTGATATGGTTTTTAGAGTTTATCTATATGTTGTATATACATTTTCATCTTGATTTATGTTATTGGAATTGACGATTCTATGTTTCTATGTGGTGAATAAGTATGAAAATGTTTTAGCATGTTTATGTATTTTATAACAAATATGGCTTACTCGAGCAAGGATTTTCATATATTATAATATGGGAATGTTGCTATTTTGAAGCTTATGCTCCATGATATATTTAAAATGTTGACTCGAGATACCAGATCCATTGAAAAATTTATTGGTAACCCTTAAGTGCTCTTGTGAATATATGAATAACCCGGGGTCGAGTAAATAAGAGGGAAAATATAAGGATATATATATGTTCATGAGCATCTAGTAGACGTGTTGGATGGCTTATGATGATGATTATATTTATTTTGTAATGGTTACCTATTGAAATTTATTCTTTGGGAATCCAATTGAATGTTTTACTATTTTGAAATTTGATGAAATTTTAGAAAGCTTATTAGTTTTCTCTCACGTTTACATCATGATGAATATATTTTCCATAGTAGCATACTTTGATATTTACCTTTATGTTATTGAATATCATAGTTTCAATTACTTAATTTCTTTTGATGGATAAAATCTTTTTGAATCTCAACATGAGAATTTGATGTTTCAGCGAGTAAGTATATTTTCATGGTTATATATATACTTTCGAACATGATTTATAAATGAGGTTTTGGTTTTTATAAGATTATCTACTTATTGAGTTTCTATGAAACTCACTCCTTCATTTTAATGTTTTTCAGAGCCCCAGGATACACCTATTATTCCTCTACCTCACACTAATATAGGATCTGCTCCTTGATCGAGTGGATCATTTTGCAGAGTATAAAGGTATATGAATGGTGGAAATTAATGGTAGTTGGTAGGATTGTATAAATGCATGTATGTTGATTGTGGAGTGCCCACCATGCTATAAATTATGTTACTCTGGGTCATTGTTATTTTGTATCACTGTACAAGTTGTGGTGGACATGTAACTTTTTTGTTTGTATAGGCATTTTGCTCAAACGTCCAAAAAATAGAGGAAATTCTACCATATTTTTGGTAGAAATGTATATGTGCATATCTAGTTATGTATTGGTGTAATTGTGTGACTTAGTAAGTCATTTTGCATGATCAGGCTTGTAGGGGGTTTCTTAATGGTAATCTTCTATGCTGATCACATCCTGTAAGTCAAGCGTGACAAGTGCAAAGGCTTTTCGTGAAAAGTGGACACACTCTACTATAGTATATTTGATGGTTGTGATGTTTATTAACGATAAGACCATCATGAAAGGCATTGCTAACTTTCTAAATGTCAAATCGAACATGAACTCTCGAGCTAAAAAGTCGTAAAGTCCAATAAGGTTGAGAAAGGACTTTACCTATCATTGTTGCATGAAACTAATTAAGATGGTGTTAGTGGAGTTTGTGAGCACATCTTGAAACTAGTATATAACTATAATCGTTTGAAAGGCATGAAAGTGGACTTGGAAAATAGTAATTTGATTTAACATGTTTTGGAGTCTTTTCTAGTTGAAAATAATGTTCTAAAGACATTATATCACACCCAAGAGGGTGAATAGACTTTTAGTGAAATGATCCTTTATAGTTAATCAAGTAAAAGATGACGTGACCAAAGTAAAGGAATCTAGTGTTGAGCGTGGGAATGAATCACACCTAAAGGATCCTAATTTTAAGAAGCAATAAAGGTGATATGAATGTGCATCACTACAGATCAAGAAGTTTCTACTAGCTGTAGTGTGTTTAAAGTCAAATATTGCAGACATTTTGTTAAACACTTGGTGGTTAGACATTGGTGCAATTATTTTCATTACAAATTCATTTAAGTGTTAAGAAACAAGAGGAAACCAAGTGATGGAAAATTGATAGTCATATTGGAAAAATGTGTAAAAATGCAAGATGAGTATCTAGGAGTAGTTGCCTCAAGTTTATTCTCTAGTTATATTTGAGAAATAAGTAACATTATTTATATTCCTTCTATGAGGAAAAATAGATTTCAATTGTTGTTTTAGACCTATAAAACCAATTGTTGTTTGGAAAATGACAAATTAATTTTTTTCAAAAATACTGTGATTAGATACAAAAGATATCAAAATTAATGTTTAATCCTCCATGTTGTGGCATAGGCATCTAGGTGATATTTCCCCAGAAGAATGGACTGATTGATAAAAGAAGTGATTCTTCATAACCTTTACTTATTTGTCTTGGTATGTGTATTGATTACATCAAGGGAGATACTCCTAGCTAGAGCTAGAAAAGGAAAAGGACTAGAAAGTTAGATGTACTAGAGTTGATTCATAATAATGTGAGTAGATTAATTACACTAAACACTATGGGTGGATACTGATATTTCACCTTCTTTAGTGATTGTTTAAGTTTTTATTAGGAGGAAATATCCACTAAAAAATTGAAATCCTTAAATTTTTTTAGGCATTTAAATTTGAGATTAAACTCAAAATGAAAAGAAAATCAAGTGCATCAATTCTAATAAAGGTGGTGTGTGCTAGGGAGATTTGATGAAACTAATGGAAATCCTGATTCTTTTGTGTGATATTTCCAAGACTATGGAATTGAGGCTAGCAAAATTGTAATATCCCAAAATTTTCAAACTTTAT
This sequence comes from Saraca asoca, assembly GCA_026873985.1. Taxonomy (NCBI): domain Eukaryota; kingdom Viridiplantae; phylum Streptophyta; class Magnoliopsida; order Fabales; family Fabaceae; genus Saraca; species Saraca asoca. The sequence continues at coordinate 42,860 of JANHAO010000225.1, forward strand.
TTAGAACTAAAATAGCTTTTCAGAAAAATCTGAAAAAAGGAATTCAAAATTTTTTGACAATTTTGAAACTATAAAGTTTTAGTTATAAGAGACCATGAAATAGTAAAAACTGAATATATGAATTTTAGAAATCCTTAGAAGATCAAAAAGTTGATCAAGAATATTTAAGGAATAAAATTTGTAATTTTAAAATTCTATTTTTAGAAAAACTTTAGAAATTTGAAACAAGGGTTATGGATATTGAATGAGCATAAAATCATAGTCATTATAAAGGTGCTTAATTTAACTAATTTGCATTAAAATTTTGTAATTTTTGAAAATTGATAAGTATGCTAAATTTGAGCTCGAAATGGGAAAAAGGAGAAAAATTATTCAAAAGGGAAAAATGCTCAACTTGTAAATAGTGAGAAGTTAACTTAATTTTTCTCAAAATGCCCTCCTTTAACTGGCTCACCCTTTCCTCTTAAGCCATTGCTGTGCACAAGCAAACCATGCAAAACTCTTCATCTTCCTCTATAAGTCTTCACTTTCTCTCTCATCAAGTGAGCTCTTAATCTTACTTGTTATTTTCTCATATTTGCTATTGAATCCTCTCTTCTTCCTCCTCATTTTGATATCAAAATCATATTGATTCATTGAGCATAACTTGAGTTATGAATTTTTGAGTTTGCTATCACTATTTATGATATTGTTCAACCCATGAATTAAACCAAATTTTCTAATGTTTTGGAGCTCAAATTTGTTAGATATAGCTTTATTCATAATATAAGAATTATAATTTAATCATATATGATTAGTTAATGAAAGAAATCTGTGGAAAAGGATTAGAAGCTAATATGCTCATATTTTTTTATTTTAAAGAGCATAGAAGATTTTCGTGAGATAATTGCAATTTCTAGTGTTCAAGCTGTTAAATTAAGTGATACTTACTATTCTTATGAATTATGATATGATTCTTATTTGAGATCTGTTGATTTATGGTGCAAGTTAATAAAAATGGCTTTTATGATGATATGATGAAACTTGATGATTAAGTGGATTATTGAAATGCTAATGAGTATGATGTTGAAATAGTCGAGTTTATGTTTGTTTATGCTTCCAAAAACATGATAAGCAAAAGTTAAAGTACTTTTGGCCAGAAAAAGGCAATAGGATAGAATTGGCCTTGTTGAACAAGAAAAGGCCAATAAGCCAACTTCAGTTATGAGAAAAAGTGTTGTTAAAAGTAAGGCTAAGGCAATAGTCACGGGAGAAGGAAGACTAAAATTTGCTACCAAAAATAAAGAAGTAAAAGAAAAATCTATCTTTAAACGAATTGATTTCAACTACAAGAACTAACTAAATCGAAGAAGAGATTTCCACTTAAGGACAAAAGTTCCCTCGAGTAATGCACCTGTCAAACAATGGGTGAAGAATGATGCCGAAATATAGGAAAATTGACAATAAGAATGGAAGCTTAGATTTCAAAGAAGGGAAAACATTTGGGTCAATCCCAAATATCAAGGTCCTCCACCGACCAACACTCAAACATCAAATGTAGAAGAGAGCTACATATTAGAGGTGAAGATAATCTAGTTGATATTTTACACAAAAACCATCAAGTCACGGGGAATCTAGTGGTTCAAAACTCGAGGAGAAAAATTTAAATGAAGAAAGTTGTAATATAAAGATTGACATGGTATGTATTCTGCCAATGTCATTTCCAGCCCTAAGTAAGCAAGATTTCTCCAATGACTTCAAATTCAAGTCATTATGTGAGATGGTAAACTTTAAAAACTTGTCAGTCAAAGGATTTGAAAGACCAATGGAAAAAATGAAAGTCCATCTTAACCCACTACACATAAAGGTTCATATTAACAATCAACCACTCAATCGAGTGCTAGTTGGCAGAAAAGCAGTAGTTAACCTCATGCAAAGATCCATGTTTGTGAAATTTGGGAAGTTATCAAAAGATTTTATGACATTAAATATAGATAGAACTGACTTCAATAGGAAAATGTCGACATCTAAAAGAATGGTGATGGAAAATCTTAAAGTGAGAATAGTCATAAGGAAAACATTATTTGTAGTGGTCCTCTTAAAGGTCAATTGCATTTTGCTCTTAGGAAGAGACTAGATTCATGTCATGGGAGCCGTTCCTTCCACTATTTAGCAAAAGCTAATAATATGGAATGACAAAGATAAGGTGGAATGGATTTTGACAAATGACAACTTATGTTACATGTAACAGTGAAATGCCAGATTTAAGGTATATAATCCCAATGTAAAACCTCTAAAGGTTGGTATAGAAAAGACTGACCCTTCAAATGTCGAGATATGTATCCTTGACTAGTTTGATTCCTATATAATCTCAAAGGCTGTGAATAAGGTTTATCCTTCTAGTGAATGACTTTAATGAGCAAATGGCTTAGCTATCGACCTATATTATTGAGAAAAAGGGTATAGAAAAAATCCCATGTTACATCTATGATGATAGTCCTCTAGGCTTTGATGAGTCACCAAAAAAATAAGATATAAAGAAGATAGAAGTAGAAGATACATTATAGAAAGTAAATTTGGGAACTAAAGAAAACAAAAGGTCAACTTTTGTGAGCCAATAGTTGAACGAAAAGTAAAACAAAAGTTAATTTAGTTGTTAAAGGAATACAAGGATTGTTTTGCTTGGAGTTACAATGACATACTTGGACTAAGCCAAGAATTGGTCAAATGTAGGTTGCTTATCAAAAAAGGATTTCGGCCATATAAACAAGCTTTAAGGTGAATTGTTCCAAAAGTAAGTTTGAAAGTTAATGAGGAAATTAAAAGGAAACTAAAGGCCAAATTTATCCAGACTACTAGATATAATGAGTGGATTTCAAATGTGGTCCCAATAATGAAGAAAAATGAAAAATTAAGGATGTGTATTGATTTCAGAAATTTGAACAATGTCACACCCTGAGGATGAATATCCTATGGCTATCACATTTATATAGGTTGATTTAGCTTCAATGCATGTGGTGGTAAGCTTCATGGATGGCAATATAGGATACAATCAAGTTTATGTTACTGATGAAGATACACTAAAAACAACTTTTTGGTGTCCAAGTGTTATTGGATCTTTTGAATGTATAGTGATGCCATTTGGTTTGAAAAATGTTGGAGCTACTTATCAAAAAGCAACAAATGCCATTTCCATGACATTGTCATTCAAACTAAGGAAGTTTACATAGATGATGTCATCATAAAGGCTAAGTCATATGAAAACACTTGGATAATTTTAAACAAATTGTTAAGCAAATGAGAATAGATAGTTTAAAAATGAATCCTTTAAAATGCACATTCAGGTTTGCAATAGAAAATTTCTTGCAGTTCTTGGTACATTAAAAAAGGGATAGGGGTTGACAAAAACAAAACCAAGGCAATCATGGATGCATTTCCTCTAACCAAATAAATTGAATTATAAATTTTTCTAGGCAAAGTGAACTTTTTCAGAAGATTTATCTCTAACTTGCCTGGTTAAACATGGGTGTTTCACCTTTGCTAAAATTAAAGGGAGAGAAAGAATTTAAATGGCTAGAAAGTCACTAAGAAGCTTTTGATAGCATAAAAAATTATTTGACAAACCCTCCTATAATGTTATCCCCAATCCTTAAGAAGCTATTAAAGTTGTATTTTCGACTTCTAAGGATGTAATAAGGTGTTTCTTAGCTCAAGAAAATGAACAAGGTGTAGAGAGGACCATTTATTACTTATCTAGGGTGCTTAATGTAATTAAACAAAAATTACTCAATAATAGAGAAGTTATGCTTATCTTTGTATTTTTCATGCTCAAAGTTGCAATATTATTTATTGAAAACTACATCCAAGTAATATCAAAAGCTAATGTTTTGAAATTTATGTTATCAAAACCTTCTATTTATGGATGAATCGGTAAATGTACCCTAGGATTGATTGAATTTTCATTACAATACTATCCAACAAAAGTGGCCAAAGGGCAAGTTATTCTCAATTTCA